>CAHIKZ030001213.1:0-120000 GCA_903632075.3 Acanthosepion pharaonis
TGAGTCGTGAGTTCGATTCTCACTATGTGCCCCATACTTTTTGGCCTTGTGCACAACTAAACAACGCTTAGAAACTTACCATAATGGACGTATCAAATATCGTCGGAGTTAGATTAGAGGTCAAAGTGAGAAAAATTTTTTACCATTTTGAAATGTTCTCCAAAGATGATTCAAAATTATAGGCGAATCGCTGTTGGTACTATCTGGACGGGTCCAAGTCATATCCTACGGAGGTGAGTTCATCTCCACAACACCCCCACCACTTTTTTAGATATAAACTTTCTTTAGTCGATACTTTTATCCGACATGGGTCCACTTCCAACATTTCAGTCTGATCACGTTTTCACTTACCCTGGCGTTGTATTGCAATATTAATTTTGGGAACAGGTATTTCAGAGATATCGCAAAGTAATTCCATCGGTGAAAAAGAATTGTACTTTTTTTTTTTATTCTGTGCATATCTAGACTTCAATTGATTTATATGGCTTCTATATACAAATCATCCACCTTCGACAATGTGCATCATATTTCTAAGGAGATGAATAATTGTTCCTTCCAGCCAATTTTCCTTTTACGGCTTTAGAGCTTTTGAAGAGGACTTTATTGCCGATATTAAATTACCTAGTAGTTGTAAATAGTTTTTCTTTTTATTCTCTGACAGTAATTTGTCAAAATGGATCTAACTTACCTAGCAAACATGAGCTCTGCAGGTGACGTTTTGCGGTGACGTTTACATTTGACGTCTTTCAATATAAGCTCTAAAATTCTTGTAGTGCTGTTGCTTCAGTTTTCAAGTCTTTCGCTTTGAAGATATCAACACCCCCCAGCTTTGGACCATTAGACCCCGGATGATAAATCGGCCTTCTCAAATGTTTAAACGCCTATTTTTTTGCTGAAAATTTAAAAAATCACTGAAAGTAAATTGAGTTAAACTTATCCTAAAACACTCAAACCTTGAAAAAGTTCGCGTAAGAAATTTGATCGTTATTGCAGTTGTAGGTCGTTTACACTTTAATATCTCAGGACATTTTGTGAAACTGTCGACCACAAATAGTATAAACCGTTTAGTCGTGCAAAAAGTCTATATATAGTCTTGCCTACGGTTTAGTAGTGTTCGGTCTTAGTTGATAATTTATAGGTGTTGATTTTGCTGAATTACAACCATTAGATTTTCTAACTGTATTTTGAATATCTTGTCCAACTTTTTGTCAATAATCATCCTCACTATACACGATGGATGACCTATATGGAAATTGTTTCAAACCCTTTTTGACAGAATTACTACTCTTTTCCGTGTAGATAAGTACTCCATCACAAATAGAAAATGACGTATTATTGTTACCAGGTTTAATTTTAGTTTTACTCCATTCGAGTTAACGTCATCCATAGTTTTTTTTAAATAAATGTGTCTTTTTAAAATGAGTTTTGATATCGTCTAACGACCGTCAATTATTTAATAGGATTACATAGCGATTCCAAAGGAAGCAAACCACAGTATCTCCAAAATCTTTTTTACATTTGGATATCAATCTAGACAAGTTTATCAGCGTGTCCGAATTTCTTTGACGATAGAAATTCCATCTTGAAACCATAGTTCAATAAAATTGTAAGCTCAACGCTGTGGTCTGTTTAAAATATGCGTGGGAATCCATTTCTTAGAACAGAATGTGCTTAATAATGGACGATGATTACTTTTGCAGTATGAATTTTCTTCATAATATCAGCCTGTGAAATCTTTTTAGAGCAAAAATTATAGCAAGGGCTTTCTTTTTTAAATTTGACTAAATTTTTTCTATTTGTCAAACTTCTTGAAGTATGGACGACTCCTTTCACTGTACCGTCTTCGAATTCTATGGCCTATTACCGCTTCTATGCCGTATTCGCTCGCGTCCGACGCTACTATTACTTGTTGGTGAGGGTCGTAATTGTCATCGATAACTCTGAAGTTGGTAGCTTTTTTTAATTCCTTCGAAAGCTTTTGACATTCCGCCGACCAATTCCATTTCGTACCCTTCTTAAATAAATTATTTAGAGGTGCTCACAATTTGTACGTCTCTGGCACATAAATATTATAATAATTCGCTAACCTGAGAAATGATTGTAGGGTGGCCAAATTTGTCGGTGGAGGTAAGTCCTTAATAGTCCCTAACAGAATCTGGGCTTCCTTTTCGTCGATTATTTGACCTAAACATTTAATCTAATCCATAAAGAACTGACATTTGTTCACTGAGTTTGAAAGCGTAATCATGTGGTCTCTGAAATACTCACTGAATCAGTTTTGCGTGCTGCTATTTTCGTAGCGCTCTTTTGTCATCTATGTAAGTGACGGCACCGTCTAACATCGTATTCATAATTTGCTAGTAAATAACTGGACGTACTTTTTACACCAAAGGGTAATCTTCTTTAGAATCCATTAATATTCAAATATTTTTGGCATTCCTCATCCATTTCGATTTGAAGAAATGCCTCAGACAGGTCAATTTTTGAAAAAAAAAATACCACCATTTAATTTGGCAAATATATGCTCTGGAGTTGGTAGGGAATATGCATATTGTAGGAAGAAATCATTCAACCAAGTTGAAAAATTTGCACATAAACGAATTTTATTATTTTTCTTTCTAACATAAACCATCGGTGTGGCCCATTCTGAATAATCTATTTTTTCAATAACTCCGCGGTTTTCTAACGTATCCAGTTCGGTGTTAATAGCCGCCATCGCAGCAAAGGGTATTTTTCTTTTAGACTTAAAAACTAGTATCACATTTTCCTTTAATTTGGAAAATGCCCTTGACTTTGTATATTTTCCGAACTCCTCTAAGAAAATAGTCATGGATTTATTTTTTAATTTACTCAATGTTTCTTTAGCTGTAATCTTTGTCTCTGACGAACAATTAATTTTTCCACAGAATGAATTAATTGGCCAATTCCGTAGTTAAAATAATTCTAACCAATCGACGCCTAGTAAATTCAAGTTGGAATTTTTTAATACGTGAACATCTGCGTTTTTAGTTTTACCCGCAATATGATGTTACACGTAATTTTCCCAAGAAAAATTAATTTCTTGTCCGATATTTATCTAGCAACTTTATTGTTTTTTTTTTTTTTTTTTTCAAGTTAGGCTTTCCAATTCGGTTCTAATTTTGTTCATTAATAATTGCAATATTACTACCCTTGTCCAATTAAAATCTCATTGTGGCGTTATTCATTTTTACTGTCACGAATTTTCTATTTGAACTTTCCGGGTTTTCAGCTGATAGCACTACTTTTAACAAGTTAATTTGTATACTTTTTTCGTTTTTGACTGTTTTTCCATAATTAAAACCTTTTTTTTTTTTGGTTTTAAATGGACAGTCCTTTGTGAAATGAAGTATACCCTAGGTAAGTTTGGCAGTACTTTTTTTTCAGATTTTTGCTCTTTGTACTAATGTCTTTTTTCGAACTACTTCTGACGTGCCACTTTGTTCGATTTTCGCTGTGTCGTGCTTTAAATTGACAATTTTTGGCACTCTTCCGCAACGTTTTGTATCATTAACTTTGAATCCAGGTCAAGTTTTTTAAGATTTCGAAAGCGTATTTCCGCATCGTTGCTTGATGTTAGACCTTAACACAGTATCCTCACCCCACTGGACCCACGCACTCCACAAGACCGGCCATTGGTCTGGTATGGTCCAGTATTACAGGTTAGATACAAGTCTTCGGTTCCCAATGTCAATTTGAAGCCACCCTCCAGCCACGTTGTGAGTGTTTTGATCCAGGAAAGTGGTCATCAGATCGTAGAAATCCGGAAACTCTTCGTTGGTCCACCGGTGAGTTCGTCGTGTGAGACTCGGGTTAACAGAAAAATAAATATAACCAAGTCGGTTCGTTTTTGAAAGGACAAAATTTATATATATATATATATATATATATATATATATATATAAGCACACACACAAAAATAATTCTTGTTGCACAACATTGAATGTTTCTTGTACGTGAGCAATAACCAGACAAACACAAATCCTTCGAATAATTTCGGTAAGGAGAGATGTGGCCTTCGTTTTAACCCTTTTTGGTCTGTTCTTAGCGCAACTACTATAACCTTCGAAGTTCCCGTTCTCAGTAGTCGTAATAGTAGTAGTAGTATTAGTAGTAGCTGGAGTAACGATACTTAGATGTTAGCGCCATATTTTGCTTCGTCGCCCTCAGCTTCAGCAACACACAGCGGACGCTTCCTTTTCAATCTCTGACGTGTCTCCACTCAGTTCGACTGTATTCGAAGACAGACGAACCCAAAAACTCTCTCTCCTGCCGTTGGCTCGCCTCTTTATTAAGAGAACCACCCTCACGTCCCAGACTAGTGATGTATCTCTTTTTCTAGTGCGAACGTGCTGACATACTAACAAAGTAGAACTTCACTCCTCCGAGAAGAAACAATTTACTTTTTAATCGATTGATTTCCAAGAGTCACAACAAGATGCTATTGTTTATCACCTTGCTATTATTTATTCTGCCGCTCTTTATAAACTACAGAGGTTCTTTTTTTAAAAATAAATTCTAGATTAAAACATCCTTAATTTAAACTTTGATTCTTATAACATCAAAATCAATTTCTTTATTTAAAAGTTCCAAATTATTATTTTTTTCTGTAGTTTTCTATTAGTAATCTGACATCCTTTGTATACTTACAAAAAGATTGTATTTCGTGTTCTAAAGTAACTTTCTGTAACATTTATATATCAAAGTCTTTACAGCATATTAACATCATGGTTATTCGAAAACGCTTCTCACTTGGTGTTTTCTGTTTCAAAGCATATCCCCCTTTATTATCATTATTATTATTTCAGGGGTGATATCGCCCCTACGACAGACCTTAAATGAAGATTAGATATTTATATCTGCCCGGTGATAGTTCGTCTAGTTTAAATTTCTCACACTCACGGTTGATTTTACCGTTATACGTGACAAAATTTCCATCTTCGTCCTTAGTAAGGTTCGTGCATTGCCAACGTGTATAAAAAGTGAATTCTTTGCACAAAAAATTTTTGACAATAACGACACTGGTTCGTTAAATGACACTTTTTCAGGAGTATCGGTAAAATGAAATTCAGACATTTTTCATGCTCAGCGGGGCACAATTTTCGTAACAGAACACGTACTTTCTTTTCGTTCGACCATCCTTGACATTCTTCTCAGAAAATGGCCTCGTACTTTTTAAAGTAGGATAGGAATCTAATATGGCACCTTGCATTTATTGGAAATATTCATAGAAATATGAGTTAATTTTTTCTTATTCAGTTTATTAAACAGGTTGTTAATTTTTTTTTCTTTAAAACGGAAAATAACTGGGTTGAAAATAATTCACTAAGAATGTACTAAACGATCCTAAAGCAAGGAAAAAGAAAGAAAGGAAAAGGAAGAAAGGAAAGATAATAAAAAAGGGGGGGAAAGAAAGGAAAAGACATGATATCAAAACAGGCCGCTGGGTGTGGACCAGATGTCGGTCAGAGCCTCTGACTGACCTTAATTTTGTTGAAAGAATAGAATTGGAGATGTCGGTCGCGAGCGCTGACCGACATTTTCGTAGAAGAATTCTTATCAAAATAACGAAAGGTAACTTTTTAAATTAGAATAATAGAAATGAATTTTACTTTAGTCAGAGAGAAAGTGTCTTTGGGTTGGGGAAGGACTGGTGAAAACGATATACGGAATTGACCTGTTAAGAATTGGACACCCACGTTAAGAAAGTAGAGATATTTCGACCTAGATAATTAAGATTCTCGGCTATCAGGAAAAACAAAGAGGTAAAAAGAAGAGCAATTGTTTTTGGACCACGGAGGGCGCCAGGAAGGCGGAAAAAGATCCTTTCTAAAAGTCAAGACTAATTAGCAGAGGGCTGTTTGACAAAGTCCAGGTGAGAGAGGGCAAGGATTGTCATTTTGCGTACGTGCAAAAGGTGCGAAATCGGATTTTGTTTTTTTAAAACCAGCACGATGTAACCACACCCGCCAACAAAAGGGAGAGGTGTTCGGTCAATAACAATTGGTCGAATACAATCACGTGACCGCGGAAGAAGAAGGAAAGAAAACCTCGATCAATAACTGTTGGACGAGGCGGTCACGTGGGCTGCGGAAAAGAAGAGAAAGAGAGGTTCGATCGGGAACGATTGGTTGAGAGCGATCACCTGACATGAGAGAGACTAAGAGAAATAGATATGCGCCGCCCCCCCAAGAGCACTGTGGAGAAAGTAGGCGTGAAAACAATAACGATAATGGAAAGTCAAAATTAATACGGCTTTTGAAATTATCGAGAAACCCCTGACGCCGACCGACCCACCCCGGTTTGTTGCGGCGTCAATATAAGCAGGACCCCAGTCGGCAGAAATCAGTTGGAGCTGCGCCTCGGATGAAGAAGGAGTTTGAGCGCGGGCTGCGGGCCTGGCTCATTCTGCCCCCTTTGCGGGCAAGAAAGGCCGGTCCGTTTGGCCTAAGTGGAGAAGTTGCAGTCGCGCACTGACAGCGGAGATGAGTGAACAATAATTCAGAAGCCGAAGAGAAGAAGTTTGAGTTGGAGATGCAGCCGGAGTTGGGCTGAGTTGCAGCAGGACCGCGGGCAGGGGAAGATCCTGAACGCGGACATAAGACCCGATTCACTCGCCCCCTTTGCGGGCAAAAGAACCCTCAGACAGAAGGACTTCCAGCCCAAGTCGAAGACAGAAGAACTTCCAGCCCAAGTCGAAGACAGAAGAACTTCCAGCCCAAGTAGATGAAGAAGAAGATTGCCTGAAAACCTGAGAAGAGTTGGAGCTGAAGTTGGAGCTGAAGTTGGAGCTGAAGTTGAGTTGAAGTTGGAGTTAGGTTGGGCGTGAGTTGCAGTTCACCTCGGACGACAGAAGAATCCTCGAAACAAGAAATCCTTCCAGCCCAAGTTGAAGACAAGAAATCTTCCACTGAATCGAAGCAAGAAATCTTCCACTGAATCGAAGCAAGAAATCTTCCACTGAATCGAAGCAAGAAATCTTCCACTGGGTTGAAACAAGAAATCTACCAGTCTAAACAGAAGAAGAAGAAGAAATACAACTCAAGTCGGAGAGAAGAATCAACTGTGAATGATCGATAGAAATTAGCCCCAGTGTCGAACTGAACCACACTCCGACATACATACATGATTCTAGAAAGTAGGTAGTTCGACATTTTTTTTTTTTGCTATTTTTGTGATAGAAGCTTGGTGCCATAGTTCACAGAACGGGTCGGGAATTGAGAACAATTTTGTTTTTATGTAACGGACTTTAAGATATAAAAGGTTGTTACCCTTTTTTATCGGCGATTTTGTTTGGTGTCGTGAGTTTTTATTTTATTTGTGTTTTGCCACCCCCGTCGGACTCAACTTGTATCGGCCCAGATCCCTGCTGGTCCCGTCTGTCTAAGATCTAAACACAGCGTGGGTAGACAGACCGGAGATCGGTATAGTTGCTTTAGTGACCAGGTATTGGAAGCGAGTCGGGAAAGGCGAGGCTGGTGATCATCTGACCAAAGGGTTGGAGCGGCACGCTTGGACCCAGGAGGAGCGACCAGGAGGAGCGACGTCACCGTTGGCGCCGTAACCAAAGGATCCGACACTGGGCCAGGGTGTAACCGTCACAGGTGGTGCCGTGACCGGGATCAACCTGAGACAGCCACGTCACAAGTGGTGCCGTGACCAACGGATCAATCCCTGAGACAGCCACGTCACAGGTGGTGCCGTGACCAACGGATCAAACCTGAGACAACCACGTCACATATGGTGCCGTGGTGACCGAGGGATTTCAACCCTGAGAAGACCACGATCGACCGCCGTTGCTGAAAGTTCAAGCAGAAATCAGAACGACCTGGGACCAAAGGAAAAGAAGGAACAGAATCGTCTGTAAGGTAGGACACCTTGTTTATTTCCCTACCTCGATTGTTGCTCTCTGTAGACATGTCAGATTATGAGTCGGATAGAGCAGTGGGGGGGTGAAGAAGAAGTAGGGGGGGGGTTGTCAGTAGATTTAAGGGGTTGTTGGGTGGACCGAGGGTCCCAGTGTTTGATGGTAGTGGAAGGAGTTCAGGAACTGGCTGACAATCCTCGAAAAGAGCCGAACCATCTACGAGCTCTCGGACCAAGAAACCCTGTACCTGACATACGATGCCACAAAGGAAAAGGTCGGAGTTCGTAAGGGGACTCTTGGAAAATCATCCCGATTGGCCTGGGAAGAAGTAAAAAACTGTTGACCAAAGAGTTCGCCGACGAGGGTACGGCCATAGAGGCCATGAGGCCCTTTTAAAACTAACACAGCTTCGGGAGGAGACCCCGGGAGAATTGGGGGCCCGAGCGGGAAGGCTATCGTCATTAGCATTCCCCGAGGTGGTCAGGGACAACGCAGTCATGCAGGCCCAACTGGCGGACCTGTATGTGGAAGCTCTGAGTGATGAGCGTGTTCGGCACGACGTCCTGAAAGAGGGACCGCTCAGACTGTCGGCAGCGATAGAGCTGGCCAGGGAGAGCCAAGGGGTGTGGGATAAAGTGAAGAGGTGTGGGAAGAAGCAGATACCAAGTCAGGAGGCTGGAAGAAGGGGGGTAGGCGGAAGAACCCCCGTATGGAATCAGAGGGTTAAGGAAGAGGTGGATCGGGCAGAAATATGGGAGGAGGACCCCAATAGAAGGGCATGGTCGACCAGGCATGGCTTTTATAAGCCCACGCCGGGTCGATATGGGCTGGTCTGCTGGACCTGTGGGTACGAGGACCACAGGGCGGCGGAATGTCCGACGAAGTGGGGATTGCCCCCAGACTTCAATCAGGACAGATGCACCAGGTGTGGTAAGAAAGGACACCTGGCCAAGTGGTGCGGGCTGAGGAAGGTGCCCCACCAATATTAACAAGGAAGGCCGAGCCCAAGAAAAGCCAGCGGGCCACCCCAGAATTAAGAGGGAGGGTGGCCCAGTTAAAAAGGAGAGAAATAAAACTTGACCAGTGGGTGGGCGAACCGCTTGAATAGAGGACGGTTTCCCTGAGGATAGACACAAAGGCCAACCCAGTTAAAAAGGAAAGAGCAAAATGTTGGACATGTGGTCGGACGGGCCACTTTGCGGCAAGCTGTCCGACAAGAAGGTGCTGGCTTTGCAGGAGGCCAGGACACCTGAGAAGAAACTGTATTCTTAGAAACGGCCATGAGAGACCGAGAGAGGTCCGGCTGGGTCGCCCAGGTGCAGGGGGGCGCAGAACTCCACCTCATAAAAAAAATGAAGGTGATTTATTACTACTGGCGCCTATGGCTGGGTTAACCCAAAGGTGGGGGACCCAGGAAGAAGAAAACTCAGGTGTTCTCTTCGCTAACGCAAGAGAGAGAACTATCCTGTAAAGCAGAGATAGGTGGTAGAGAGATGAGGGCCTTAGTGGACACAGGAGCATCTGTGTCATTGATGAGAGAGGAGATATACAGGCGGGGTGAAATGGAAGAGAAGGTTACGGGAAGCGGACATAGAGATCACGCAAGCAGATGGGGCCCCCCTGGAGATAAAAGGGATGGTGAGGCTCCCGGTGAGGATTGGGAGGGTGAAAAGCACCCAAAATTTTTATGTAACCCCCGACCTATGTACAGAGGCAATCTTGGGAGAAGATTGGCTCCGGAGCCAGAGGGCCCAGATTGAGTTTAATCCTACTGTGTTGGTGGTGAACGGCGAGAGAACGCCATTGGGATGCCCACCAGAGGAAGAGATAACCATAGTGGTGGAGGAAGATGTAAAGTTACCTCCTAGGACCGCAGTGTCGGGAAAGGGTAGGCTAATGTCAGAAAAAACGGTACGGAGAGGACCTCTGCAGTTGGTCCCTGTAGAAGGAAAGGGCCTAGAGGATAACGAGGTAACCCTGTGCGAAACGGTAGTGGAGGCAGCCGAGTTGGTGCCCATTATGATGGTGAACCAGGCCCAAAAGACTATCAAGGTTAGGAGAGGGGAGAAGATAGGAAGAGCACTTCCCCTACGAACTCTGAATCGGGTGAGATTCGAGGAGGAACGAAGGAAGCTAGTAGAGCAAACAAAAGGAATCTTAGATGAGGATATATTAGCACCGGATCAATTTAGAACCAGAGTGGGGGTCTGTTAAGGAACAATCGAGATGTGGTAGCCCAGTCAGATAAGGAACTAGGGTCAGACCCCCACAGTCGAAATGAAAATCGACACCGGAGACCACCTCCTGTGAAATTAAAACCCTACCGAACACCTATACATAAAAGACCCTTGTAGAAGAGGCAGTTGAGGAAATGTTGAAGCTGGGATGATCGAAAGATCGATCTCTCCTTGAGCTTCCCAATAGTAATAGTAGGTAAGAAAGATGGCGGCCACCGTTTCTGTGTAGATTTTAGAAAGCTGAATTCTATATCGAAGCCGTTGGCGGTGCCATTGCCATTGATAGACGACATTTTGGCATTATTAGGGAAGGCAAAGTACTTCTCTACGTTGGACTTGAGGTCCGGTATTGGCAGGTAGCCCTGGATGAGGCTGACAAGGAGAAGGCCGCATTCGCGTGTCACCTGGGACTGTTTCAGTTCAGAGTGATGCCATTCGGTTTAGCTTAATGCCCGGGAGTCTTCCAACAGCTAATGTCAATAGTGTTAGGAGGATACGAGAGCTTTGCCATGGCGTATTTGGACGATATCTTGATATTTCCGGAGACAGTGGAACAACACTTTTTTCATTTAAGACAGGTGTTGGGAAGGTTGAGGAAACACGGATTAAAATTGAAATTGTCAAAGTGTCAGTTTCTGAGGGAAGAAACTAGGTATTTAGGCTTTTGTCATAAACGGAGACGGTATTAAACCCGGACATGGATAAGGTAAAGGTCATAAGGGAAATGCCAGAGCCTAAGACAGTGAGGCAGGTAAGAGGTTTTTATAGGAGCTATAGGCTACTACCGGCGCTTCGTCCCGGCATTTTCAAGAATTGCCATACCGCTAGTGGCCCTGACGAAGAAATACGCTAGGTTCAAGTGGACAGAGGACTGTCAACGAGCATTTGATTCGCTAAAGGAACAGTTGACAACCGTTCCACTGCTGACGTATCCAGACCTCAGCAAGCCCATGATATTATACACGGATGCCAGTGAGCAGTGTGTAGGAGCAGTACTTACCCAGCCGTGCCCTGATAAGGAAGGACCAGTGCCAGGTATACCAGAGGAAGTACCGATATACTTCCTCTCCCATAAGCTCTCAGAGACACAACAGAGGTGGCCAGTAATAGAGAGGGAAGCATATGCTATCATGTATGCTCTCCAAAAACTGGACTACTATTTAAATGGTGCGGTCTTCACTATAAAAACAGACCACAAGCTCTGCAGTACCTATTGCAGGCAGAGTGGACAAATAATAAGAAAAATTCAACAGTGGGCACTTAAGTTAAGTGGCTACCACTGTAAGATAGAGTATTTGGCAGGAAAGGAAAACACGTGCAGATTTGCTCTCAAGAATACCGAAACAACTGGAAGAAAGATCCGTAAAGGGTAGAACAGGGAGTAGATGATAAAGCCTATAGAATAGGAGTAATTAACTCTAATAAGCTAAAAAGATCGCCCTATATTAGAATCGGACGAAGAAGGGACGCCCAGATAATAACCGATCCTTACTGGACAGAAGGAATTGAGAAGGAGCAAGCAGACAGTGAAATAGCTGCTCTGAGAGAGAAGGTGAAGTCAGGAGAGACCACCAAGTATGCCATAATAGAGGAAAGGCTGTATTATCTCTCAGGAAGGGATGAAGAAGTCAAACCCAAGTTGTATGTGCCCAAAAGTTTAAGACCAGAGATATTGGAACAGTGCCACGAAAGGTTGGGTCACATGGGAATTGATAGGACATGTGATCTCATAGGAAGAAAGTACTATTGGCCCAAACTGTACGGAGAAGTCACTAACTATGTTCGAAGTTGTGTAGTGTGCCAGTCGCAGAGCAGAAGGCAGGAAATGGCACCTTGGAGGAAACAGACGTACCCAACTTCCCCTTCGAGAAAGTGAGTATGGACGTATCAGGACCATATGGGGGAAACTGCACAAGGAAACAACTATATAGTGAGTTTTGTCGATTGGCTAACAAATTGGCCTGAAGCATTTGCAGTACCAGACAAGAAGGCCAGAACTGTGGCCGGGTTGATAATAAGCGAAATCTTCCTAGGTATGGTGCCCTGTGCAGTTGGTAACAGATAATGGCACGGGAGAATGTGAACAGCATCATGAGAGAAGTTTTGACAGGTTTGAATGTAGAGCACATAAAAACATCCCCATATCACCCCCAGGGGAAATGCTAAAGTGGAAAGGTTTCATAGAACCTTGGGAGATGTATTGGCCAAGTTGGTCAGAGAAAACATTGGAAATTGGGACTTGTATTTGACGCAGGCTCTGGCGGCCGTGAGGTTTACGATAAACGAAACCTCCAGATTTTCTCCCTTATTTTTGTTGTTTGGCAGAGACGTGGTCCTGCCTGTAGATAACCTACTGAAGCCCCGAAGAAGGTATATGGGAGAAGATCATCATCAACTATTGCTGGAACAGCAAACATAAGATATTCGTACAGGCCAGAAGAAGAATAAAGAGGCCCAGAAGAAAAGAAATGAGAGGGTGAATGCTGAAAGAAAGGTGGTAGAATTGAAGGTTGGAGACCCTGTCTACTATAAAATCCACCAGAGAGAAGGAAAGCTGGACCAGAGATGGGAGCCGTACTACCGGATAGCAGAGCAGACGGGCCCAGTATCGTATGTAATATGGGATCAAGTGGCAGGACGAGCGAGGAGGGTTCATGCCAATGATCTGAAGAAGGCTGAAATAGCTAACCTGGAAATGAGCGAGCCGGGGCCTAAGAAGACAAGGAAAAGGAAGGTAACTCTGGTTGAACCGGAAGAAATGGAAACGGAAGAAGACCTGAGGAAGATGAGGAGATAGGGCCGACGTGGCCAGATAAACGAAGCAGTCCGAGGACAGAGTTGGAACCCTCAGCGGGGATTAGCGATGTTCAGTCGTCGACTGAATCAGTGCAGAGAAGACCCCGTGAGATCGCCATCACACCCCCCATGTCCGAAGGAAAGGAAGAAAAGACGAAGAGGTCCAATCAGGCAGTCGAAGGCTCTAAAAAGAGACACCCTGAACAGGACGAAGGACCCAGCGAGTGGGATCGAATACCCCCTTCCCAGCTTAGGGAAAGGATAAAGAACAGGAGAAGTTTACACATAGAGTCGAGAGGTATCGAAGACATTCAAGGCGAAGACTCTAAACAGGAAGAAGAATCAAGGGATGAAGAAGAGGACAAGGAACCTCCTGGACGAGAATTAAACACAGAAAGAAGGTTAGAGGTTGAACAGGAATCACCTCAGAAGATGAGATCAGGGAGGGAGAAGAACCCCAAATCTCAGTAGAACAAAAGGGCTGTGCAGAATAGAAGCATTTAGTGTCGACAGATAACGACACTGGCTCATCCAAAATCCTATTGGCTGACTATGGTAGATGTGGTGGAGGAATGGAGTCATGGGCTGCACCTCACAAGGGACAGAAGAAGATCATTGGCATTGTTGATTGATCACCAGTGGTGTCATGAAGTACGACCTTTGGAGTGGGCGCCACGCACACCTGACCAGACCATTCTGTCTGCTGGGGTTAGTTAGAGGAGGGGAAGAGCCGAACTAAGAAAAAAGTTATGAAATGATTGAGTGATGAGTCGAGCGAGACTAAGTGGTTGTGAAGAATAACAACAAGAGAATTTGTTACCTTTCAGGAATGATAGCTAGGTACAAGGTGGAAGCAGACTACATAGCATTAAATTCGGGGAGAACGAAATTCATGTTGCTATCAGCTGAAGAAGCTAGAAGATGTAGAGATGATACCCTGGGGGACCTGTACCTCGTTGAGCCCTATCTATAAAACTAGTAACCGCAAACTGTGCATACTAGAATTGTTTGAAGGGAGGGAGAAGGAATCAAAAGAATCTGCCAAGTAGAGGTATTAACAACCTCGGTATTACCACAAGCTATCAGTGTTTCAGACGGGGTGGGCGGTAGCCACACAGAAACATATCAGCCTGTCTAGGGTATGTGGGGAGAGTCCACAAGGACATTAAGAATAAGGCCACCGTTATCCCTGGTGTCGCTACCCATGGATGTTCGGCGGTTGGGGTCCATCCCCTGCCCCCCCCATTACCAGATGGAAGAAAGGTATGAAGAAAAAAGATTCACTCATAGAGATGATTGGTAGAGGCTTAGTCAATTGTACAGAATTATGGGAGCCGATAGTAAAGAGATTCTCTAATGTCACATTAAATAAGATGCCAATTTTAATGAAGCCCATAGAAAAGATCGATATGGATCACTTAAGAGATAAGTTAAGTGCGCTGGGAGACGAAGGTGTAGCTTGGGAAGACGATGAGCAGATCGCGATAAATTGGTCAATAGTAATGGGTACATTCCTAGTTATAGCCATCGGGGGTGTAATAATATGGAAGATTAAGAGTAGGAGAAGATTAGCGAACGACAGTCTGGTGAGCATGCAACAACTCGAGGGGGAGATGCCGAGCGGTGTTCCTCACTCAGACAGAACTGGCGAAGAAATTGCTGGAAGACCAATGGAGGAGGCTGGCGTGAGACCACCACGTGCGGCGGAAAAACCTCCCACAGCAGAGAGGAAAACATTGACCAAGAAGAACAAACCCTAAAGAACACATCTGCACCTACAGACACACGCACACATTTCATTGCATGTAGAACAAAAAGAAAATGAAAAGAACATTTCATTGCATGTAGATCAAAAGAAAACGAAAGAACATTTCATTGCATGTAGAACAAAAAGAAAATGAAAAGAACATTTCATTGCATGTAGAACAAAAAGAAAATGAAAAGAACATTACATTGCATGTAGAACAAAAGAAAATGAAAAGAACATTTCATTGCATGTAGAACAGAAGAAAATGAAAAGAACATTTCATTGCATGTAGAACAAAAGAAAATGAAAAGAACATTTCATTGCATGTAGAACAAAAAAAGAAAATGGAAAGAACATTACCCTTGCATGTTAGAAAGTAGAATAGAATTGCATGAGACGAATGCATGGTGCATGTTAAATGATGTAATTGGTTTAGGTGTCATTTACGGGTAAAATGACAAATCGGTTAGGGAGGATTATGGCACCTTGCATTTATTGGAAATATTCATAGAAATATGAGTTAATTTTTTTTCTTATTCAGTTTATTAAACAGGTTGTTAATTTTTTTTTCTTTAAAACGGAAAATAACTGGGTTGAAAATAATTCACTAAGAATGTACTAAACGATCCTAAAGCAAGGAAAAGAAAGAAAGGAAAAAGGAAGAAAGGAAAGATAATAACAAAAGGGGGGGAAAGAAAGGAAAAGACATGATATCAAAACAGGCCGCTGGGTGTGGACCAGATGTCGGTCAGAGCCTCTGACTGACCTTAATTTTTGTTGAAAGAATAGATTGAGATGTCGGTCATGAGCGCTGACCGACATTTTCAGAAGAATTCTTATCAAAATAACGAAAGGTAACTTTTAAATTAGAATGATAGAAATGAATTTTACTTTAGTCAGAGAGAAAGTGTCTTTGGGTTGGGGAAGTGACTGGTGAAAAACGATATACGGAATTGACCTGTTAAGAATTGGACACCCACGTTAAGAAAGTAGAGATATTTCGACCTAGATAATTAAGATTCTCGGCTATCAGGAAAAACAAAGAGGTAAAAAGAAGAGCAATTGTTTTTGGACCACGGAGGGCGCCAGGAAGGCGGAAAGATCCTTTCTAAAAGTCAAGACTAATTAGCAGAGGGCTGTTTGACAAAAGTCCAGGTGAGAGAGGGCAAGGATTGTCATTTTGCGTACGTGCAAAAAAGGTGCGAAATCGGATTTTGTTTTTTAAAACCAGCACGATGTAACCACACCCGCCAACAAAAGGGAGAGGGTGTTCGGTCAATAACAATTGGTCGAATACAATCACGTGACCGCGGAAGAAGAAGGAAAGAAAACCTCGATCAATAACTGTTGGACGAGGCGGTCGTGGGCTGCGGAAAAGAAAGAAAGAGAGGTTCGATCGGGAACGATTGGTTGAGAGCGATCACCTGACATGAGAGAGACTAAGAGAAATAGATATGCGCCGCCCCCCAAGAGCACTGTGGAGAAAGTAGGGTGAAAACAATAACGATAATGGAAAGTCAAAATTAATACGGCTTTTGAAATTATCGAGAAAACCCCTGACGCCGACCGACCCACCCCGGTTTGTTGCGGCGTCAATATAAGCAGGACCCCAGTCGGCAGAAATCAGTTGAGCTGCGCCTCGGATGAAGAAGGAGTTTGAGCGCGGGCTGCGGGCCCGGCTCATTCCCCTTGCGGGCAAGAAAGGCCGGTCCGTTTGGCCTAAGTGGAGAAGTTGCAGTCGCGCACTGACAGCGGAGATGAGTGAACAATAATTCAGAAGCCGAAGAGAAGAAGTTTGAGTTGGAGATGCAGCCGGAGTTGGGCTGAGTTGCAGCAGGACCGCGGGCAGGGGAAGATCCTGAACGCGGACATAAGATTGATTCACTCGCCCCTTTTGCGGGCAAAAGAACCCTCAGACAGAAGGACTTCCAGCCCAAGTCGAAGACAGAAGAACTTCCAGCCCAAGTCGAAGACAGAAGAACTTCCAGCCCAAGTAGATGAAGAAGAAGATTGCCTGAAAACCTGAGAAGAGTTGGAGCTGAAGTTGGAGCTGAAGTTGGAGCTGAAGTTGAGTTGAAGTTGGAGTTAGGTTGGGCGTGAGTTGCAGTTCACCTCGGACGACAGAAGAATCCTCGAAACAAAAGAAATCCTTCCAGCCCAAGTTGAAGACAAGAAATCTTCCACTGAATCGAAGCAAGAAATCTTCCACTGAATCGAAGCAAGAAATCTTCCACTGAATCGAAGCAAGAAATCTTCCACTGGGTTGAAACAAGAAATCTACCAGTCTAAACAGAAGAAGAAGAAGAAATACAACTCAAGTCGGAGAGAAGAATCAACTGCGAATGATCGATAGAAATTAGCCCCAGTGTCGAACTGAACCACACTCCGACATACATACATGATTCTAGAAAGTAGGTAGTTCGACATTTTTTTTTTGCTATTTTTGTGATAGAAGCTTGGTGCCATAGTTCACAGAACGGGTCGGGAATTGAGAACAATTTTGTTTTTATGTAACGGACTTTAAGATATAAAAGGTTGTTACCCTTTTTTATCGGCGATTTTGTTTGGTGTCGTGAGTTTTTATTTTATTTGTGTTTTGCCACCCCGTCGGACTCAACTTGTATCGGCCCCTGATCCCTGCTGGTCCCGTCTGTCTAAGATCTAAACACAGCGTGGGTAGACAGACCGGAGATCGGTATAGTTGCTTTAGTGACCAGGTATTGGAAGCGAGTCGGGAAAGGCGAGGCTGGTGATCATCTGACCAAAGGGTTGGAGCGGCACGCTTGGACCCAGGAGGAGCGACCAGGAGGAGCGACGTCACCGTTGGCGCCGTAACCAAAGGATCCGACACTGGGCCAGGTGTGTAACCGTCACACTAATATTTTCTTCTGAATAAAATTCACTAATTGAGTTAGCGGCTGAGTCGGGCAAAAGCGAAATTAACATTCCTTGCTTTTCCAGGATTGCCTTCAACTGTTCTCGATATTCAGTCCGCTCCTGCTGTATTTGTTGTAATAGTTACTAAATAATTATCTTCAGTTCTTCCATAGTTTATTATTTTCGTACAAGTAGTCATTGACTGGAAAGAAATTTCTCCCGTAATTGTAGTTTGTCTTACACCCTTGGAATTTATAGACTTCTGCGTTGCCCTATGAATATGCATTAACTCCTCAATTTTGCGGACTTATATCTCTTCTCCAAGCTGAAAAGGCAGCTCAGAGGCCGCCGTTTTATCATCGTTGCCGAGATCCAGAGTGAAATGCTGAAGGTCCTCGTTTCACGTAAGGAAAACGACTTACAGGCCGGATTCCAAAAGTGGCAGGAACACTGCGACCGGCGTATTTGCTGCGCAAGGTGACTTTTTCGAAAGCGATGATGTTCAAATTTAGGCAAATATTTAGGCGTATATTTCCGCGTTAGGGCCACCTTTAGATAAGACGAGGTAAAAAATATATAATAAATTTTCATGAACTTATCCTATATCTGTAGTATAAGACGACTGCTTCTTGATTATATAAAGTTGATGTTATCGGAAATGTTATTTACTGTATCCTTAGAAATTCAATATAAACGAAATAACAAAACCAATTCTATATCAGGTTTTTTCCAGTACACGTCTTCTGAAAGGGAAACTTGTTTTGCTTACATTTTCTCACGTAATCTCTTGTGAATATTTCTTCTTCTTCTTTCTCTTCTTTTCCTATATCTAAACCAGTTGTTTTCAACCAGGGATTTGCGGAACCCTAGAATTCCGCTAGTAAAGCCCAGGGGTTCCGTAAGAAGTTACACAAGTACTAGGATTTTCTACGATTTTTTATTGCAGGGGTGTGTCGAGCCACTGGAATATTTTCTTGTGGTTCCGCTCCAGCAAAAAGGTTGAAAACCACTAATCTAAACAGTTATAAACAACCTGGTGTACTAATGGCCATTTACTTATACTCCATCGGCAATCACAAAATACCGCTAATTACAGTGCGATAATGTACGATAATAGTACATACAACGTTCAACATTTTTTTAATATGTTATCCTAAATGCTATTTCTGGCCTAATTAACACTACTATGGTGATTACTGAATGTTTAGCGAAAAATAAAGGTTGCTGTGAACGCAATGATATCTTGATGTTTACATTGTTCAGCTATGATTTTTTATTGCAGGGAGGTGTCGAGACACTGGAATGTTTCCTTGTGGTTCCGCTCCAGCAAAAGGTTGAAAACCACTAATCTAAACAGTTATAAACAACCTGGTGTACTAATGGCCATTTACTTATACTCCATCGGCAATCACAAAATACCGCTAATTACAGTGCGATAATGTACGATAATAGTACATACAACGTTCAACATTTTTTTAATATGTTATCCTAAATGCTATTTCTGGCCTAATTAACACTACTATGGTGATTACTGAATGTTTAGCGAAAAATAAAGGTTGCTGTGAACGCAATGATATCTCGATGTTTACATTGTTCAGCTATGATTTTTTATTGCAGGGGGGTGTCGAGACACTGGAATGTTTCCTTGTGGTTCCGCTCCAGCAAAAAGGTTGAAAACCACTAATCTAAACAATTATAAACAACCTGGTGTACTAATGGCCATTTACTTATACTCCATCGGCAATCACAAAATACCGCTAATTACAGTGCGATAATGTACGATAATAGTACATACAACGTTCAACATTTTTTTAATATGTTATCCTAAATGCTATTTCTGGCCTAATTAACACTACTATGGTGATTATTGAATGTTTAGCGAAAGATAAAGGTTGCTGTGAACGCAATGATATCTTGATGTTTACATTTTTCAGCTGAGCTTGTATCGATACAAGTTTATTTCTTTGATACGTAATTATTCTTCAAATGGGAAATTTATTATGAAGTTATGCCAGTAATAAATAAAGTTGAAATTGTTTTATTACTTTTATTATCAGTTAATTTAATTTATTTTATTATTTATTTAATATGAATCTTTTCATGTACATTATTGCTTATCGCATCGAGGCTGAGGTTAACCTACTGACAAACATCACTCAGAATTTAAGGTTTCTTTTTTAGAATTGTAGTATATAAAAGATTTAAAGATCGTCTTATACGCGGAAATATACGATATATTAGTTTTTGATACCATCTCGTTTATTACACGTATCCTATTTTTAAGTTTCCAAATTTGATAGAATCCAAATTTTTTTCTTACTTTTAGTGTGTGTGTGTGTAGGAACGAGCAATTATTCTCCTTGCAAGGGCCTCTTTCCGCAAATATGCAACATTGTAGGTCTATCGCTAATCGCTAACCTTCAGATATGCCCCATTCTTCAGCGCCATCAATTCAGACATTTACAGCTAGGACAGCGAGTTCGGCTGTATCACGTTGAAACATTGGTTCCCGTACGATCACCGAAGTTAAACAGTCGAGACTGGCCAGTACCTAAATGGGTGACCGCTTGTGAATACCAGGTTCTGTAAGCTTGGATATCCGGGTGGAGAAATCAATAATGTCTCGGAATCGTTAATTGGAGACCCGAGTTCCAATTCCGGTAGGGTTCGTTATATATATTGGGAAAGGCATGAATCCACCTCTTCTCTTTCCGCCATTTATAGGTCAATGAGTAATACTTGTATCACTAAACCATTATTATCTCAAAACACAAGAATTCCTGCCATCTGAAATATTTTCTGGCTTTAAATAACCTGCAAAGAGTTGGTAAACCGTAGAAAACGAATCAACCAATCAAAAACCAGGTAAGATTGATTTGATTTGATTTGTTTGTGGGTCTCCCCTCACAGTAATATGATTGGCTGGTGTCAGCCATAAATACAGACTGATGTGGAGGTACATGGGCTACGCCTATTGTCTTCGTCTATTGCCTACGCCTATTGCCTACCACTACAACGAGGACCAGTTCATTATAGTTACCTGCTAGATTGTTCTACTCGGTTACAGTAGTCCAAAACCACTTGCCTACTTCGAACAAATATATCCCTTTCCGGGACATATCAGTTTGTTTAACGGCATATCAGCTTCTTTATGGATCATTTAATGCCGGAATTTAATTTTCTTGGGAACTTTGAAGTAATGAAAATATGATATATGTTATTCTGCTTTCACAGTTGAATACATGGTAGATGATACTCAGCTTTTGTGGACATGCATGTTCGCGTGGACGTAATTACTAGCAATGATATGTGTGCTTTAGGTTGTTTTCTTGAAGTTATATTTTGGAACACAGTTTCATTTAAGAAATTGTAGGATATTAAATGGATTAATATCATATAATAATTCTTTCATGCTGATTGTTTGGTCGATTTCTTTAGCGGCATATCAGCCTCTATGGATTATTTAATGCCGAAATCTTTGAACATAATATTATGGCTTCGACTAAACATATTTTGAACGCAATTGTATGCCTTCAACTAGAGATGTATAAAATGTATTGTTGGGTCATTTTGCTATAAAAATTATCGCAGGTAATTTTACTATAAAATGTATTGTTGGTAATTTAAAAAATTACTATAAAAATGTATTTTTTTATAATGTCATAGTGTTTTGTTTGCGTTGGGGGGGGGGTCCCATTTGTCCATAGCTGGGACCCTAACAAGTGTTACTACCCCGGGTCAAGGTGAACCTGGGAACAACAGCAGTTAAGAGGTGGTTCCACGCTCCTTAAAATCTCGAATCTCCCGTTCATAGGTATTACTGCCGGGTGTAGTTTATCGTCATACCTAGGGATATCCTGGTTTTAAATAACCTGATAACGTTTGATAAATCGTAAAAAACAAACCAATCAATCAAAACCAGCGAGGAAAAGTGCTGTGGCCTTGTTAAAGGCAGAAATAAAAACACAAGAGAGGAATTGAGATAAACAAAATATTAACAGAAACAGTAACAAATATATACAAACGAAAGTGTTACAACAAGAATGTTCAGTCCGATTGTCAGTGCTGACTGCTGGAAACTTCACCTCGCCAAAAGGCAGTACCTGCTCCTATTTATAGCTGGAAGAGTCCATACGTGTGTGGGTAAATTACCATAACAACAAGCCATGTCACTTCAACGGAGTCAATGCACTCTTATTTCCCCCGTGTTCTAAACCTAGAAAAAAATGTCAGATTTTTTTCTTTTTTCAAAGAGTGTATTTAGTGGGTATTTTTAAATGAAACTGACAATATTCTCGACAAGCGGATCTGAGAAAGTTCTCAATAAACAATACAAAAAAAAAAAATAAGAGACAGGGCAAACGAATAGTAAGCCAGCAAAAGCAAAAGTAATAAAGCAAAACGTTCACAAAGTGGTGTAATGGTTAACAAGCTTGTCTCGCTAGAATAATTACGACTGAGTAGTGAGTTCGATTCTCACTGTGGGCCCCATACATTCGACCTTGTGCCACATCTGAGCTACGCTTAGAATATCATTACGTACCTCGAGGCGGTGTAATGGTTAGCAAGCTTGTTTCGCTTGAGTAATTACGAATGAGTAGTGAGTTATATTCTCACTGGGTGCCCCATCCTTTCGGCTTTGATGCCATATCTGAGCTACGCTTAGAATATCATTAGGTACCTCGAGGCGGTGTAATGGTTAGCAAGCTTGTCTCGCCAGAACAATAACGACTGTGTAGTGAGTTCAATCTTCATCGGGTGCCCTATACGTTCGGCCTTGTGCCACATCTAAGCTTGGAAAATCACTATATTGTTCCGTCTTCAAGACACGAAAGAACAAAAATATAGATGAGACCGAGAATCATCCATTTTTTTTATTGGTTAGAAATAAATCCCAGCATGCACCTTGTTATATAAGTATAAAATGTCGCTGCCGACACTTGAGGTTGAACGCAGATCACCAGCGAGCAAACACAGGCGATCCCATTATTGAATTAGGTAGACCACGTGACCATAGTAGAAAATATTGTAACACTCCTCTCTATACTGATTAGTATACGGATTACTATTCCGGGTACTATTCGAGAAAGTACTATTAGTGCGTATGATATTCGAAGGCGTCTGACACCAGTATTGTTCAACGGCCTTACTATAGTTTTATCTGCGATTACAAAGTCTCTACTACAACGAACATTACGAAAGTGACAACGAGTATGCGTTGACATCCCAAAAATGGCAACGATTGTTCGTTGAATCACAAAACACTTGTTGGTGTTGTCTATAAATTTAGGGAGGGGCATGTTCTTAGCAGGCATTACTCTAGATTGGAACCAACAAACTGCCACTTTGAGGAACCAACTCTTCCCTGACTTCAATATTGACCACTTATCAACCCTTATCTCTTCTCATTCTCATGATCTTCTCTTCCTGCCATCTCTGCAATTCATATCTTGTGCATCAGTCCTCATTATACTTTTGAAATAACCATTTTGACTCGATTGAACTTTTGCATAAAAGCTTGAATGCTGTGCTTTTGTTATTTAGTAAGCTTCGCCTAGATTATTACAAGGTTATATATATGGTGAATGCAATGAGGAACAAACTCATTATTAATTTTATTTGCGGATAATAAAAAAAAATCAAACTATCCTACTCAAAATGCGTGCCTTTGAATCTTTTGTATAATCCTCCAGCAGATATTTAATGTTGTCCAGGAGTTCATGGTGATAATGATTTTCAGATAACGTTTGAGCGGATAATTGCATCGCTCAAATCTGTGAAATCTTAATGGGGCACTTGATCCCACTTGTGCCTTTCGCAGGAAATAGCTTAAGACCCCAATCCCCAGGGCAAGTTTTCGGCTAGTAGTTAGAATTAATGAAAGGTCTTGGAATTGCAGTTAGATTCACAATGGTTATAGCGATCAGAAATACTCAAAATGCAATAAGACATCAATTATACGGACCTCGATTATCCGGAAATACTCAAAATGCAGTAAGACATCAATTATAAGGACTTCGATTATCCGGAAATACTCAAAATGCAGTAAGACATCAATTATAAGGACCTGGATTATCCGGAAATACTCAAAATGCAATAAGACATCAATTATAAGGACTTCGATTATCCGGAAATACTCAAAACGCAGTAAGACATCAATTATAAGGACTTCGATTATCCGGAAATACTCAAAATGCAGTAAGACAACAATTATAAGGACCTCGATTATCCGGAAATACTCAAAATGCAATAAGACATCAATTATAAGGACTTCGATTATCCTGAAATACTCAAAATACAGTAAGACATCAATTATAAGGACTTCGATTATCCGGAAATACTCAAAATGCAGCAAGACATCAATTATAAGGACCTCGATTATCCGGAAATACTCAAAATGCAGTAAGACATCAATTATAAGGACCTAGATTATCCGGTAATACTCAAAATGCAGTAAGACATCTATTATAAGGACCTCGATTATGCCTCGAAAACAAAACTAGACCCATTCTATCATAGCCGAGAGAACCGTGAACTATCACCAGTCAAGATGAATTGATGTTCCGTGCTTTGAGCGACTATTGGACCTTAAACACAACCCAAGTCTCAACTTGAACTCGTACATACTCGCTAAAGATGCAGGTAAAATCGTCTGTTCCGTGTAAACACTTCAGTAAGTACCTGACCCCTTGTTCTCTCCTTTACCTTTACAAGAGTCAGAACAGGCCAAGAATGGAATACTGTTGTCATATTTGGGCAGGAACTGCCCAAATGCTCATTTTCCAGTTTCGATTGAATCCAAAAGAGTTTCCGCGTCCTTTTCGGTGACAAATTATATTCCACCCTGCAACCCCTTTCCTCACAGACGAAACGTCGCAAGCCTCTCACTGTTCTATCGCTATTTTCACGGAAAGTGCTCGGACGAACTACATTTCTTAGTTCCACCAATCCTAACATTCACGGCTATGTTATGTCATGTCGCGCTCACTGGAGTCAACCACCCTCATTATCTCCGTTTACCATTGCTGATAAGTAAGTTCCTCTCGAAGGGCTCCATTTCGTGAACCACTGTTCTTTGTAACCGACTCTCAAGAGGATATTTTCCTTAACCCCGAAAACAAAACTAGATGCTTCCCCGATCACTACAATCTTAACCTGTTCAAGTCTAAGGGCTAACCGTTATCTTCCCCACATATCCTAATAAACTGTACTTCTTAACTCTTACTTTGTGGAATCGACTCCCAAGAAGATGCTTCCCCGATCACTACAATCTTAACCTGTTCAAGTCTAGGGTTAACCGTTATCTTCCCCACATATCCTCATAAACTGTGCTTCTTATCTCTTTGTGGAACCGACTCCCAAGAGGATGCTTCCCCGATTACTACAATTTTTAACCTGTTCATGTCTAGGATTAAGCGTTATCTTTCCTTCATATCCGCATAACCCTTACCTTTTAATCTATAACCCTCTATCTAGAGTGGCTCTCGTAAAAAATGAACAATGAGGGTAACATTTCCGGACAAGCGAGTCAAGTTATTCTGTGGTTTTATTTTTCGGCATTAGTCTCGTTTTGCTATATTTGGTGTTCTTCCGCTTTGAAATTAAAATAGCCTGGAATTCGAATGATAAAACAATAGAGGGTCGTGCTTTCTGCTGAAGAGAAATTAAATGTTTGTGACATGGGGCGGGGGAAAACTCCCAAAACCCAGATCATGGCTAAATATAAGATCCACAGTCATCGATATTTTGAAACGCTCGCCGGAAACTCTTGAAGAGATCAAATTGGCAGCTCATCTAAAAAAAAAAATGACCTACAAATTGCTTTGAACTGCAACAATGAATGGCTTGTTAATTTTAACGCCAAACGAAACTGCTCCCTTTTCATTGTCAGGGAGAAGCCTTTTTTGCCTTCCATCAGCATGGAAAGGGACTTATGACGCTTTCTCGGACTAACGTTTTCCACTGACATGAAATGGAAATATTATATTAAATCAATAGCTAAGTCTGTTGCTAGGACTGTGGGTTCACCGTAACGTGCTAAACAATTTTTATAGTGTAACCCGGATATTGTCGGGACCGGAGTAGAAGTCTCTTATATCCGGGTTTCTCTTATATCCGGGTTTGGTCTATTTTATATACATTAACACAGGCTCTAATTTGGGACTAGAGAAAATCTCTCTTATATCCGGGTTTCTCTTATATCCGGGTCTCTTATATCCGGGTATCACATTTCTGGATATCTAGCGCAAAAGCAAACACAGCGGACGAGCCCAAAATTATCTCGACCTCGATTGTACTTTCCTGAGAGGATTGTAGACAACGATTAAGCAAGGTGTGGCTTGTTAATTTTAACGCCTCAAAAACCGAAACTTCCCTCTTTTAATAATCTGGGAGAACTCTTTTTGCCTTCCATCGTCATGGCTGATACTAACCTCCAGAAGAGTGACTCATTGCACTTTCCCAGGTTAACGTTTTCAGCTGACATGAAGTGGAATGATTATATTGGATCAATTGTTAGGTTTGCTGCTCGGAGAGTCGGTCTGTTATGTCGTGCTAGACAATTTTTTTCACCAGAATCTATCTTACGTTCTCGTTTTGAATATTGCTGCCACATCTGATCTGGTGCACATACTGCAGAGATTCTTGATAAAATGCAAAGAAGAATCTGCAATGTTATAGGTCCTGACCTGGCATATATACTTTCATGGCAATTTTCCCGATAAACTTTCCTCTAAGGTAGATAGACTTTATGAATTTAAGTGTTGTCAGGAGGGACGTTGTTGTAATGGAGAGCGACCCGGAGTTGAGTAATTGGAGAGCCGAGTTTTAATTCCAGTCGAATCCATTACATTCACTTACGTGCTAATAACACTTGGGAAAAATATGAATCCTCTCCCCCACCCAGCTATGCATAAATAGCAGGACAGAACAGGTTGGATGGCAACTGGTCTACCGCAGAAAAAATCTACCTCGTCAATAATGTATCGAAAGATACATGATCGCCTAAGCGTGTATCACTAGACTAGATTGGCGGTAAGGCCTCAAACTATTTGTAGTTGAAACCATAAAAATTATGTACAAAATATTCAGATTTCAGCATTAAGTAACCCAAAGATGTTGAGATGCCTCTAAATAGAATCAATTAAACCACCAAAATTCGATATGCCATGTGAGTATCTAATTCTCTAAACCCACTTTCCTTACAATGTTTCCTAGAAATTTCAACTATCTCTTTCTGATTCTAAGAATAAGTGTCCTTTTTATCATGTTTTTTTTTTAACTTCAACCTTACTCTAGTTACATTATTCGGACTATTGTCCTCATCTTTGTTGCCACATTTATCACAACGTTTCGGCCGATATACGCTCCGGCCTTCTTCAGGTGGTTGGAATGTTGAACTAAACCCTTTATTTCGCTCGCTGGGGTACACTGTTCTAGTTCCACGTGCCATGTCTAATGGATGTCAATTATCATGTTAATTCCCCTCTGCAAGTTATCCACTGCCTTAACTATGTATTGAACTCATTTCTCCCCCGATCCCGTCACCGGACCCAGCCAACGCTTAAGGACACATGGAACACTGGATGGTGTCGATACATGACTGACGAGGTAGATTTTTAAGGATACATGGCACAGCTCTGGTTTTAAAAAAAAAATGCAATGATAACAGCAACAATTGCAATATGAGCACTGGTAAAAATGGTCGCTGAAGATATTAGATTTATGAATCCCAGTAATTCATATGCAGAGCTCCTCAAGGATACATGGCCCAGTGGATGAAGGCGTTGGTTAAATCCAGTGACAGGACCCAAAGAGTGTGAGTTCAATACCCGGTTAAGGCAGTCAAGAATTTTAAGAGGTGAATTAACAGGAGGTAACTGATAACTGACATCCATTAGATGTGGCATGTGGAACTAGAACAGTCTACCCCAGAGAGCGAAATAAATAAAGGGCCAAGTTCGACATTCCAACTACCTAAGGAAGGCCGGAGCGTACATCCTGTCATATAGGAAAACGGACATAGCAGGTCAGTGCCCTTCGTTTTTAAGGCTATTTTCTTGTGTTTTTTTTTTTAAGCAATTAACCTTAAGCAATGCGGGAGTGCCACGAGTACGCAAGGGGTTACAGAGGGTAGAGAACAAGAGTAAAGAGGCACGTTTGGGGAGAGGCTAAAGAGAAGGACGGGGGACAAGATCAAGGTATCAGAAGATGTCGATTGACATTACACTTGAATATTCGAAGTTTATAGTTATCAGTGAAGCGAGTATGAAACGAATATGCAATGTGACTGTCTGGCATCTCGTTTACAGTCGCTCTCTCACAGACGTGCCATCGCCTCTCTTTGTCTTTTCTACAAATATTTTCACGGTAACTGCTCCGATGAGCTATTTTCGCTAGTTCCCAAACTGTATGAACTTAAACGTGTCACTAAGTCGGCATCTCAGCTCCACCCTTTCACTGTCTAAACGTTTAAATGTAGCCGTCTCTTCTACTCCAATAGCTTCATGTCTCGCACCTCCCGCCTGTGGAACTCCTTTTCTCTTACTTGCTTCTCTGATAGCTATAATCTCCAACTATTCAAATACAATGTCAATGGACATCTCTAGATGTCTTGATCTATTCCCCGTCCTTCTCTACATCCTTTCCTCTTTTACGACTCTTTACTCTTGCTCCCATTCTCTGTAACCCCTTGTGTGCTAGCAGCAACCCCGCCTTGTTTGGGGGTGAAACGTTTTTTAAAAAAAAAAGTAAGAGGAAGAGAATTTCACAGACGGGAAGTGCGAGAAAACAAGCTGTTTGAACAGAAGAGGCGGTTACATTTAAACGTTTCGAGAGTGAAAGGGTGGGACCGAGATGCCACCCTAGTAGCTCGCTTAAATTCGTGCAGTCTGGGAACCAGAGACAGCAACTCGTCGGAACAGTTGTGAAAATATTTATAGAAGAGACAGCGGGAAGCCATGCCACGTCTGTGAGAAAGCGACTGTAGACTAGATGCCAGATCAGGACCTATCACATTGCATATCCGTCTCTGGATTTTGTCGAGTACCTCGAGAATACTTCGCTTAGTTTCTGGAAGGCAACTTTCGCTTTTCCAATACGCCTTCGGATTTCGGTGTCTCGTTTTTCTTCGTCTCTTACTATTCTACCCGGTGGGTGAAATATCTGTACCTGCTTGATCCCGATGTCTCATTTTTCCAAACTGCACCCTGCCGAAACAATGACCAATTCCACAGAGAAAAATAATTATCTCCCATTCATTGAAAAACCATTTAAAAATAATTTTCTTGTACAACTCAAACGATAAATGCCTTCCAAAAATTCAAAACATTAGGAAGAACCTCATAAATAATTAATTTGAAAAGAAAACATCCCATTGGCTTCGTGATTAAACAAATCCTATATTAGTTGGACCTTGTATTGAAGTGTAATAAAGCTGCCTTGAAACCCGCCATTTTTCCTTAAAACCTAATCCCTGTCGCCAGTGAGCAGGGAAATTAATATGACTCATAAGATTAATTACGTTAAAATGTCACTGCTCCTAATCATTTAGTACTTACATTAGTAAAACTTACCCTTACATATCTTCATCTGGAATCAATTCTATTTAGCCTACATTTGCTCATATCTAGCATGTATGGTTCAGTGATAAAATGATGGGCACAACATTTGAGGTTCTATGATTGGCTCGCGCCAAAACAATTAAAATAAATAAGTAAATAAAATAAAGATATGACAAAATAAAAAAGAAGCTTTTTCCATCAGTCAGAAAAACAATGATAATTATTTTTATCCAGTCAAGTGCCATATGAGATACATGCTTAGGCGATTATGTTTCTTTCGATTCATGACTCACTAAACAGTATCTGTCTATATTTCTGAAATGACGTGTTATGTACATTATTTACATAATTCGGACTATTGTCTTCATCTTTGTTGCCATATTTATCACAACGTACACTCCGGCCATCTTCAGTTGGTTGGAATTTCGGACTGGACCCTTGTCGTGCCATGTCTAATGGATGTCAGTTATCTCCTGTTAATTCCTCTCTCCAAGATCTCCATTGCCTTAACCAGGTATTGAACTCACAGTGTTTGTGTCCTGTCACATGAGATACGTTGTGATAAATATGGCAACAAAGATGAGGACAATAGTCCGAATAATGTAAATAGTAAACAAGAGGTGTTCCCGCAGTAGGCTGTCGTTCCTTTCTGCGGCAGACTGATTGAGAACCAAGGATATAGGACCCAGTCTGTCCTGCTATTCAATACATATGTGTGTGGAGAAGAGATCCATTCATACCTATCCCAAGGATATTTGTGCGTAAGTGAATGTAAGGAACTCGACTGTACAGTGTAGTAAACAAGAGGTGTTCCCGCAGTAGGCTGTCGTTCCTTTCTGCGGTAGACTGATTGAGAACCAAGGATATAGGACCCAGTCTGTCCTGCTATTCAATACATATGTGTGTGGAGAAGAGATCCATTCATACCTACCCCAAGGATATTTGTGCGTAAGTGAATGTAAGGAACTCGACTGTACAGTGTAGTAAACAAGAGGTGTTCCCGCAGTAGGCTGTCGTTCCTTTCTGCGGCAGACTGATTGAGAACCAAGGATATAGGACCCAGTCTGTCCTGCTATTCAATACATATGTGTGTGGAGAAGAGATCCATTCATACCTACCCCAAGGATATTTGTGCGTAAGTGAATGTAAGGAACTCGACTGTACAGTGTAGTAAACAGAGGTGTTCCTGCAGTAGGCTGTCGTTCCTTTCTGCGGTAGACTGATTGAGAACCAAGGATATAGGACCCAGCCTGTCCTGCTATTCAATACATATGTGTGGAGAAGAGATCCATTCATACCTACCCCAAGGATATTTGTGCGTAAGTGAATGTAAGGAACTCGACTGTACAGTGTAGTAAACAAGAGGTGTTCCCGCAGTAGGCTGTCGTTCCTTTCTGCGGTAGACTGATTGAGAACCAAGGATATAGGACCCAGCCTGTCCTGCTATTCAATACATATGTGTGTGGAGAAGAGATCCATTCATACCTACCCCAAGGATAAGTAAGTGAATGTAAGGAACTCGACTGTACAGTGTAGTTTTAATGTACTGACCCCCAAACAGGTGACATGATCACTTTAAGTGTGCTTTTACAGTAAGTCGGCTAAGTGCTGTACGCGAAACAGGCTAGGGCGATCACGTCTCTTTTGTTTCATGATTGACTAGGCAGGAGATGTTCCCGCTGTTGTTTCTTTCTGCGGTAGACTGATTGCCAACCAAGCATATATGATCCAGGTTGTCCTGCTAATCAACCCATATCTGTGGGGAGAAAATGGATACATACTTTACCCAAGGATATTTGTAGAAGTAGATTTAACGCAGTCGACTGGACAGGGTAGGTTTAATGTAGAGACCCCAAACAAGTGTACATGGCATTAGAGATATAAATTCCTGAAGCTACTTTAGCATGTCCCGTTTGGGACGCCTTACGTATCAGAGATTGACCCTGATTATCCCAGAGTGTTCCCTGGCTGGAAAGAAAATCCTGTCCTGATACGCGTTAGAACGATCTTGTCTCTTTAGTTTTGTTTTCATGGCTGACTAGGCAGGTGTTCCCGCAGTAGGCTGCCATTTCTTTCTGAAGTAGACTGATTACCAACCAAAGCTATATTCTGTTTCGCTATTCAAACCATAGCTGGATTCACACCTTTACCAAGGATATTTGTACGTAAGTAAATATAACGAACCCAACTAGAACTCGAAACTGGCTCTTCGATTTCTCATTCCAAGCCGATATCCATTACACCACAATGTAAATTTGTTTTCATTATGTACTTCAAGAGAAATGAATAGCCCAAGACTCGAGCCACGAATTGGAGACATCAGATTAAAGCAAATACAAATTATTAACTATCTGGGAAGTGACATTACAGACGATGGTAAATGTGACACAGAGATCCGAAATGCATTGGAATAATACGCCTTCCAGAAACAAAGCAAAGTATTAAGAAATAGGAAAATTTCATTGAAAACAAAGAAAAGAGTACTGAACTGCTGCGTAATATCTATTTTTTTTACATTAGAATGACATCCTGAAACTAAGCAATTTATTAATGTTATACCAGAACATTACCTATTCTATTGTAATAGACTCTCCCACAGATAATAAGTAGTAATAGCAGTAGCCAGTTGAGCTCAGTGGTGTTGAGCGAGTCAGTCGATGTCGGACATTGAAGTATCAACCATCACAACTAGATTGCTGCGACGTTTTGTACGTCGAACCTAATTTAGGACGACTTAGTGAAATACAAGCCTCTACTGTGAAAACTACTCAACAACAATTAAGAAACAGGAAAATTTCATTAGAAAGAAAGAAAAAAATTACTGAACTGCTGCGTAACATGTAACACTGTACATTAGAATAAAGAGAGAAGTTTTCCCAAAACAATGCAAAGTATTAAGAAACAGGAAAATTTATAAATAAGTAAATCTAAAAATATTTTCTGGCTTTAAATACCCTGCAAAGGGTTGATAAACCGTAGAAAATAAATCAATCACAGGATACGTTGAAGGCAAGAGAGGAGGAGGGAAGCTGCGGCTAACCTACCTAAGAAGATTGTGTAAATGATAGGCAGGACAGGTTTGAGCGGGTAGTAAAAAGGGAGTTATGGAAAGCCATAGTCGCCTACATCTTGAAGGAACCCGGCACATCGAAGAAAGCCTACTAAAGGTGGTTCGTCGTCAAGAGGGGGACTATCCAGAGACTTCTACAATACCAAGTCAACACTCGTGGAGCTGATGAAATAGGGACTACATGACTGAAGTCAATTTCGAAGTCGCCCTCGACGCGAAGGCTTTCTTTTTTTCTTTTCTTTTTCTTTTTTTTTCTTTCTTCTTTTTCTTGAAGCTCTTGCCAAATATATTTTTTTAAATATACGTTTTTGTTTCCTACCATATTTTTTACTCTTTTTCTTTTTCTTTCTCTCATTTTCGTTTTACTATTTTTCTTTCGTTCTTTTTCTCATTCTCTCACGTTTTCAATTTCCTTCTTTCCTTATCTGTCTCTATTTCTGAGATGATTCATTGTAATTATTTTTCATTACTTAGATTGTTCGGACTGTTGTCCTCGTCTTTATTGCCATATTCACGACGTTTCAGTCGTTGTATGCTCTAGCCTTCTTCAGGTGATTGGAATTTCGAACTGAACCCTATATTTCGCCCACCGGGGTTGCTTGTTTTAGTTCCCTTCTTTCCTTCTCCAACATTATTTTTACTCTTTTTTTTTCTCTCTTACTTTTTCTTTTTCTTCCACTTTTTCTTTTCGCTCTTTTTCTCGCTTGCTTTCCCTTTCTTTCTTTCTTTCTTTTTTCTTTCTTTCTTTCTTTCTTTCTTTCTTTATTTATTTATTTATTTATTTCTAACGATCTGCTCTCGGGATTACTTCCCTCCCTTACTTCCCTTTCTTTTTTTTTTTTTTTTTTTTTTTCTAAGTGCTTTCTTTCTTTCTTTCTTTCTTTCTTTCTTTCTTACGATCTGCTCTCAGGATTACTTCCTCCTTACTTCCCTTTCTTTCTTTATCTTTTTCTTTCTTTCTTTCTTTCTTTCTTTCTTTCTTTCTTTCTTTCTTACGATCTGCTCTCGGGATTACTTCCTCCCTTACTTCCCTTTCTTTCTTTTTCTTTTCTTTCTTTCTTTCTTTTCTTGATCTGCCCTCGGGATTACTTCCCTCCCTTACTTCCCTTTCTTTCTTTTTTCTTTTCTTTCTTTCCTTCTCTCTTTCTTTTTCTTTCTTTCTTTCTTTCTTTCTTACGATCTGCCCTCAGGGATTACTTCCCTCCCTTACTTCCCCTTCTTTTTTTTTTCTTTCTTTTCTAAGTGCTTTCTTTTCTTTCTTTCTTTCTTTCTTTCTTTCTTTCTTTCTTTCTTTCTTTGATCTGCTCTCAGGATTACTTCCCTCCTTACTTCCCTTTCTTTCTTTATCTTTTTCTTTCTTTCTTTCTTTCTTTCTTTCTTTCTTTCTTTCTTACGATCTGCTCTCGGGATTACTTCCCTCCCTTACTTCCCTTTCTTTCTTTTTTCTTTTTCTTTCTTTCTTTCTTTCTTACGATCTGCCCTCGGGATTACTTCCCTCCCTTACTTCCCTTTCTTTCTTTTTTCTTTTTCTTTCTTTCCTTCTTTCTTTCTTTCTTTCTTTCTTTCTTTCTTACGATCTGCCCTCGGGATTACTTCCCTCCCTTACTTCCCCTTCTTTCTTTTTTCTTTCTTTTTCTAAGTGCTTTCTTTCTTTCTTTCTTTCTTTCTTTCTTTCTTTCTTTCTTTCTTACGATCTGCTCTCGGGATTACTTCCCTCCCTTACTTCCCTTTCTTTCTTTATCTTTTTTTCTTTTCTTTCTTTCTTTCTTTTCTTTCTTTCTTTTCTTTTTCTTACGATCTGCTCTCGATTACTTCCTCCCTTACTTCCTTTCTTTTTTTCTTTTTTCTTTCTTTCTTTCTTTCTTTCTTTCTTTCTTTGTTTCTTACGATCTGCTCTCGGGATTACTTCCCTCCCTTACTTCCCTTTCTTTTTTCTTTCTTTTTCTAAGTGCTTTCTTTCTTTCTTTCTTTCCATTTCCTTTCTTTCTTTCTTTCTTTTCACTTTTTTACTTTTTCTTTCTTTCACTTCAATTCTTTCTTTCTTTTTTCTTTTTCCAACTTGTTTCTTTTTTCTCTATCTCTTTCTTAACTTTATTTTCTTTTTCCTATTTACTCTCTGTTCTTTTCCTTTTTCTTTCTCTTTTCATCGCTTTTTTTTTTCTTTCTTACACTCTTTTTCTCTCGCTTTCATTTTTTCGTTTTCTTTCTTCTTTTTTTCTTTTGTCTCTATTCTTTCAACTCTTTCCACTATCATTTTCTCTGTTAACCACTCTTTTTTTCCTTCTTTTTATTTTTCAATTTCCCTCTCTTTCTCTTTGTTCGTTTCTGTCCTTGTGTGCGTCCGTGTTCGTGTGTCTGTCTCTCTCTCTCTATGTCTCTCTCTCTCTATCTCTCTCTCTCTCTCTCTCTCTCTCTCTCTTCCTCTTTTCTGTCGTATACTACATATTCTGGAAAACAATTTCTCCTGTTTTAAACATTTCGAAGCCTTTAGTTTCATAATTGCTGTAGTTTTCACCTTTATTGCCGCTATAAATTCATCCGATAATCACGTCATCGTCGATAATTAAGAACGTAGCCATCTCTTAGTACGAAAACACAAACACACTTTCCAAATCGCTTAATTCATTTAGAAGTTTTTTTCGTCTACTTCCCCCCCCCACATCAGAATATTCGTCATACGCAAAACAAGGACTTGGCGCCGGTTATTAATATTCTAAATTCTTTCCATATTTTCATGACTTTTCCATCTGGAATAAAATAATTCTTTCTTCTACATCTGCCATATTTCGTCGGCTCCTCAACAGCCAATGAAACTAAATGATTGACTGAATCTTTTATTGTTATTATTTTGTTGTTGTTGTTGATTGTGGCTTTCTTGATGTGCGAGTCAAGATAAATATGTTTATTCTTGATTATTTTACACTTTCTCAGCTTCATCATAACTTACACCCATTTCCGCTGTGTGTCGCATTCCCGTCTTTCACTGACAGCGTCCTCTAATTGATCAGGCCAAGCAATATAGGGACAAACTGTTTACCGGAAGTAGTGTTATCTTCCTCACACAAAGAGAGCTACACTTTGGCTCATACATCTAATTTCGTCTGATTGCGAGTTCCGGATTCGATATAAATTTCTCATTTTACAGCCCTGGCAGAATGAAAATTGCTATAATGGCTAGGGCATGAATAATTGGCTTTATTTCGAGTGTCCGACTCACAATAGAGTCGATGACGTCCGTCAGAGATCAGCCTAGCAAGTTTTTCCCATCCTATCTCTTGTCGGGACAGCGAAACGAAGAGGAGAGGGAACTGACAAAAGAATGGCGCTTTGGCGAATAGGCGTCGAGACTGGTTCATAGTCGTCCTCGTTCGCGTCAGGTGGTGAACCAACAAAGAAATTATGGTCAGAGGTTCATCAATTACGCTTGGGTGTTCGCTGATGGAGATCAACGTTTGACACCGGGACTCTTGACTATCAGAACTCTCCCCACTACTTGAGATACGTGTTTATGGATATTACACTGGGTTACAGTGACGAATCCCTAAGACGTCTGTTACTGAATATTACTGCCACAGCTGGTCTGGTGCTTCTACTATGCATCTAAAAATCCCTGACCCTGCATCTCTGCTTCAGTCACTTTCCCACCGCCGTAACGTAGCTCCCCAGTTCCTTTTCTGTAAATATTTTCATAGTAATAGTTCTGATGAGCTTTCCTCGACTGCTACCTAGACTTTCCAAATTTAAACGCAGTACTAGATTGGCAGCTAGGTCTCATCCTTTTACTGTTGAAATTGTTAGATGTGACCGTAAGTTCTATGCTAATAGTTTCTTCGCTCGAGCCTCTCGCTTGTGGATCTCTGTTCCGGCTTCTTACTTTCCTGTCAACTACAATCTTTAAAAAATTAAATCCTGTGTTAATCTCCTCTTTCTGCCTCGTTAATTTATATTCTTTTATTGCCTCTTCTCTTCAATAACGTTTTCTCAGTTTCTTTCGCTCTTAGTAACCCCTTTCGTCTTAGGGGGTTTATCATCTTGCTTTGAATGAAATACTTTAATATCTGATGTAATGGAATAACCTGTCACCCCCCCCCCCATGAGTGACTACACTATAGGTAGTAACTACCTATAAGTATCTGTAAGTCAATGGACTACAGAGACTTGCTGGAATATCTGTTCCAGCAAGAAGTCGAACTCTCTATCTTCGGGCAGAGAAGAACCCGGATGAGGCTCTGCCGAAGGACAGTCTCTCGTTCGGGGAGGTTGACCAACCCGATTCTGTTTTTACAGTTTATACGGGCATTTTTTGGCCGAGCCTACAGGCTCAGAAAACCCACGTAAAACTCGGCCTTGTGCGGCGGGGGTGGGGGGCAAGTAAATATTAACTTGCTGGGATCTGTTATTCAGATCTTGGCTGCTGTCAAGCTCTCTGCCTTTGAGCAGAGAGGAACCCGGATGAGGCTATGCTGAAGGGCAGGGTCTCTTCAGAGGAGGTAGACATACCCGAACCCGTTTACGCGGTGTTACGGGGAATTTTTGGCCGAGACTATGGGATCGGATTGCCCCACATTAAACTCGGCCTTGTGCCACATCCTTCCTTGTGGGGAAGCAGGTAAATACCGACTAGCTGGGATCCGTTACTCAGCTCTTAGGTGCTGTCGAATTCTCTGCCTTCGGGAAGAGAGGAACCCGGACGAGGCTATGCCGAAGAGCAGAGTCTCGTCCGGGGATGTAAACAGACACGAACCCGTTTATACCGGGTTTACGGGAAAATTTTGGCCGAACCTACGGGCTCGGATTGCCCCACATTAAATTCGGCCTGGTGGGGTGACTGGTAAGTATTATTAGCTGGGATCTGTTGAGTACGACTCAGATTTACGCGAGAACTACCAACCTTCCAATAGTAGCACCCACTACTGGATTGACTTGCGATGACCTTGCGCATAACTGTTACCTTTATTCTTATTGTAATTAGTTTTACAATAAACCTTTACTTATTTTATCCACCATGTTTGTCAAGTATATATTTATATTAGCACGGAATCCATTCGACTCTAATTAGAATGTAAAACACATTCGATTCTGTTCACCCCTTTTTCATACAAGTGGACTCGACCAGTGTGTACTTGGACTGCTGCCGTTAAATACCCAGAGACAGTCAGGAGCAGAGATTGTAATTGAGTTGGAGGTAGAGTAATAGTGTGAGGTAACCGCTTGTAGAAGTCACAGTTACAAGCACGTAGACTCTAAGGAAGTCCTACTTCGAGACTGTATATATATATATATATATTATTATTGCTACTAACCGCGTTTCTGGATTTACTAACCGTATTACCAATTGTATTATTGTGTAAATACATTCATTTGTTATATTTCATTCCTGCGTTTGTCATTCATTGGAGACTGGACTTCATTCTGGAGTCCACAATAGATTCAAACTGAAGAATAATATACATTCGGCTCTAACTGGAGAGTAAAACCCATTCTATTTCTATAGCTGTGATCTGTTGAATACCGACTTACGCGAGATCTACTGACCTTCCAATAGTAGCACTCACTGGTCGATTGACTTGCGATGACCTTGTGCATAACTGTTACACTTATTCTTATTGTACTGGTTTTTACAATAAACCATTACTTATTTTATCCACCTTGTTTTTCAAGTATATATTCCTATTAGCACGGAATATAACAATATCATTCCAGGTTACAGTCGTACATAATGTTTGAAAATACTGACACCAATTGGGTGGGATTTTCTTTATTAAAGGCCAGCAATGTATCATCGATGCATGGAGATGCATCTTATGCACTATTGACTAGTGCACTGTTTATTCGCAATAAAAATGCATGAAGGTGAATTATAACAGTTTCTTAAAAAGTAAAAAAAAAGTCCGAAGAAAAAAAAATTAAAGTTTTTTTAAAGTTACTGATTTAAAAAAAAAATCATATTTTGAAAAAAAATTCTTCTAAAATAAACTGTTATATATAAGACCCACCTATGTTCTGTTATAAAAAAAATCTTCTAAAATAAACTGTTATATATAAGACCCACCTATGTTCTGTTATAAAAAAATTCTTCTAAAATAAACTGTTATATATAAGACCCACCTATGTTCTGTTATTAAAAAAATTCTTCTAAAATAAACTGTTATATATAAGACCCACCTATGTTCTGTTATAAAAAAATTCTTCTAAAATACACTGTTATATATAAGACCCACCTATGTTCTGTTATAAAAAAATTCTTCTAAAATAAACTGTTATATATAAGACCCACCTATGATCTGTTATAAAAAAATTCTTCTAAAATAAACTGTTATATATAAGACCCACCTATGTTCTGTTATAAAAAATTTTTCTAAAATACACTGTTATATATAAGACCCACCTATGTTCTATTATAAGAAAATTCTTCTAAAATAAACTGTTATATATAAGACCCACCTATGTTCTGTTATAAAAAATTCTTCTAAAATAAACTGTTATATATAAGACCCACCTATGTTCTGTTATAAAAAAATTCTTCTAAAATACACTGTTATATATAAGACCCACCTATGTTCTGTTTTCCCCAAACCATCTGTTATCACTTCTTCTTTAGGGTCATTCCTCTATGTAGGTTGGTACCACAGACTCACCACGTTAGGTACTCCTGCTGTGTTTTTCTGTTAACCAGCATCATAATCTGCATAGTCAGTAGAGATAAAAAATTTCCATATCGGAGCTGGAGCAGCCCAGTCCTTTCTTCCCACTCTGGAGATATTTTTTTTCTTTTTCAAAAGCTATGAAAGACCATCATAACTTCCACTTGACCAATTCGATTCTCGTTGTATGGCACATTTTCTTTGGTAAGACTTTCGATCTCTAAGCTGTTAGACATTAATTTCACTGTCTATAAAGAAAAGAAAATAAACAGGGTTGTTTGCTGAAAGACGCTTACCGACTCAAACAAATTTTGTTAAAAAATACCGACAAAGTTTGTCCGTCCAACTCAGTCAGAATTTGAGTTAATAAACTCTTTCAAAATTCCGACTAAGTTGTCTTATGTCAGAATTAAAATTGGTAAACTTTCCATAGTCCATTCTTTCTGCAATCCGAGCACTTTCTGTCACTAGAGTCGTTATCAAGAACTGTGCAGTTGCGTATTATTTGATAATGCATTTGACTATTTCCAGCGTTACTTATTTGCTGGAACCACTTAAAAGTGACGTCATTTATATTATATTTTTGTCGACGTTCTATATTCTATTTTAAAAATATATATTGTCGACACGGAAAATACATGAAATAGACCTAACAAAAAAAAAATTTTGCTTTCAACCCATTCTGAAGAATTGGATGAGAATTTGCTTTGGATTTATATCATAAATATGATTTTTTTTTGGTTTTCGAGCAATTCTTAAAATGAGAAGAGGATTTCCCTTTTAATTCAATACAAAAAAGCTGGGATATATAATATATCAAGAACTTTCGACGTGAACTAAAGAATTATAAAGATCTAGAATAAATATTAAAACCTTTTTCTTTTTAAGTCACTAATTTTCTTTCTGCTTTAATCACAAGAAAACGCCAGTTGAGGGAAAAAGTACTAAGGTTCATTATTTAAGCATACACACAAATACACATATATACATTTCTTTCTTTCGTTTTTGAATCTGATGAAGCCTTGAAAGGCGAAACGCGTAATCAATTTTATTTTCAATGACACGTTTTCAATTTGTCAAATTTCTCCAAAACTTTGTAGGGTTTCTATATTCTATTTTAAACGCACACACACACACACACACACACACACACACACACACACACACACACACACACACACACACACACACACACATATATATATATATATATATATATATATATATAATATTTATTTGAAAATTATGATATAAATATGTTATAACATCCCTACAAAAATAGCCATTTTGTTTCAACATTTCTGGTGTCTCGTCAAGTGATGGCGTTGATCTCAGAATAAACAGTTTTAAAAAGTTCAAAATCAACCAAACTCATCTTAATAGGGTAAATATTGTTACGTAAGCACCACTGACCAATCAAAAGACAAGTATATGATAATTAAAAAAAAATTTGACAGCAAACCTAAATATAATTAATTAATGCCTTAGGAATCATTATAACTAATTTATAATTTCACAATAACATTAAAAAATTACAAATTTAAAATTTTAATTTTACGTGTAAAATATTGTGTAATCATTCAAAGAAGGAACGGAGCAGAGTATATATATATATATTTTTTTTCATTTATTTATGTTCGTAAAGTCAGAGTTCGCAGACACTACACAAAAAGTGCTTGATGTAGGTCTATAAAAATTATGCAAAAACTAAAGAGCAATTATAAAATATATAAAGATTACATTACTTATATTTTTAAATAAATATTATTTGGTCTACTTTGTATTGAGCACTTTAAAAAAAAAAATAGTGTTTTCGATTACAGTAATTTTAATCCATTTATCCCAACCTCGTATTCGGATATATATATATATATATATATATATATATATATATATATATATATATATATAGAGAGAGAGAGAGAGAGAGAGAGAGAAGAGAAAGAGATAATATTAGTGGTAAATATACATATATACATATATATATATATATATATATATATATATAATTTAAAAATGACAAGATGAATAACGACAAAAGAAAACTTAACTGTTCTATTATTTAAAATGTATATTAATTTATCCCAAAGTAAAATAATCAAAATGTTAATTACATTATTAAAACATTTAATCACTTCTATTTATTAGACATTAAATTATATCACTTAGCATCTTCTATAATTTACCTAGACATTTCAGTTAATCTGATGAATATTTATGAGCGCTCTTACATTCGCCTTGATAAGATCCATCAGTGGACGAAACGCATTCGTTAAAATAAGTTTTCCCTTTTGTCTTTATTCATAAAAAGAAAGAACAGTAAGATTTATAATCCGGTGATCTTATTAATTATTTTTATTTTTAAAAAACAGTGCTCAACACAACAATTCTTCAGAGCATAAACATTATTCCAAAATTCACTTGAAAATGAAAAAGTACTAGGGATTTTAATTTAATTTTATTTCTTCTTTTTGAAACATGGTAATTCCTGTGTAGCGATGGAACCATATTTTTAAATTAGTAAATTTATGATGCTCCTACTAAACGGAAAAACGTAAGGACGCTGAGAAAAGTAAATAAAAAATTTAGTAAATCTTCCTTGTTCGCCATACTTAACGAAATATGTTTAAAAGAAAGGTTGCTTTCCAAATATACATTTATATATATATATATATATATATATATGTGTGTGTGTGTGTGTGTGTGTGTAAGCAAATATATGGATATAGATCCGACAGTATGAAGAAAAATATATACGGAAAAAAACAAACAAAAATCCTTATATACAATTATGCTGTTTTAATGTTAATATGTCAACGTCGGACGTTTCGGTCTAATAAACCATCTTCAGGACATATTCATAAATTGTCATGTTGTATTGATAATGTTAATGTTATAATGTTATAATTTATGAATATGTCCTGAAGATGGTTTATTAGACCGAAACGTCCGACGTTGACATATTAACATTAAAACAGCATAATTGTATATAAGGATTTTTTTTTTTTTCCGTATATATTTTTTTCTCTCTCTCTCTCTCTCTCTCTATATATATATATATATATATATATATATATATATATATATTAAAAATGAATCATTCATACAAAAAGTAGATTTAATGATATAAAATGGTGAAATCCCTTCACTAACAAAATTTTAAAGGAGCATTAACCTACAAATCATTCGATGAATGTTGTGATGCTTGTTTTTAAAAATTATATGCTGTATAAGGTCTTTCTTTAATACGCAAGTACTTTCAACTGTACATTCAGTCATCTTCAGGCATGGAAATTATTTTTATTATGTGCATTCAAGTATTCTTTCATTGTGCATTATTTAACAGCTTATTTCATCATTATTGCTGTCCTTTATTTACAAGTAAAATAAAATAATAATTGAAATGAAATTAAAGTGAAAATTGCTTTCATAATTATTTCTAATTTGTCATATGGTAAATAATAAATATAACATTGTATTTGATTCACATATTTGTTTTTTTTTTACCTCATAGCTAGGGCGCTAAAAGGAACTACCTCTCCGGGTGAGGGTGGATCTTGAAACAACAGCATTTAAGATGTGGTTCCACGATCTTGAAAACCACCCTTATCAGGGACCTTGCTACCGGATCTAGTTTATCGTCATACCCAGGACGAATATTTTGATATGCTTGGGTTTTATTAAATCATTTTAAAACAATAAAAATTGCAGAATGGGTTTACACTAATAGCGAGTGCCAAGAGTAAAAAACATTCTTTTTTTTTTTGTTGTTGTTTTTTTTTTTTTTTTCGGGTACGATTGTAAAAATTTGCCGAAAAAGGAATATGTAATGAGCTGTGATCCCCCTGAAGTTATATGGCATTTATACAAAAAACCCAAAAAAAACTCCATAGATGTGTGTACAGTCTCACTCGCGCATGAACTCAACACACACATACACACACGCGCGCGCATATATCTATCTTCCTGCGTACATCTGTAATGGCGCGCTTTTATAATTACAAATAACTGTGCGATCTTTTGAAATGGAATCATTTGCAAATGATTTGATTAGAGTAAGAAAGATTCGTTCCATTGCAGCAGGATGTGATGAAGTCAATTTGGCCTACAAGTGCTACATAGCCGAAGATAGCAGCATTTCAGAGCCATTAGGTATCGCCAGCCAAAAACACTGAATGAAATTCCAAATGTCATAAGATATAAAATTAGCCCAAACTACATTCTCTAAGCTAATTGCATTCTCAAATGTGACTGTGTGTATGGCTGCTCTGCCTAGCCATTTCCCTCAACGTCTCACAGAGCAATAGGGACAGATTTCTGTGAAGGCCGGGACTAAACATTCTTCTTCTTCTTCTTCTTCTTCTTCTTCTCGATCTAATACTTCTTTTCCTTTTCCTCCTCCTCCTCCTTCTTCTTCTTCTTCTACTTCTTCTTCTCGATCTAATACTTCTTTTCCTTTTCCTCCTCCTCAGATTTCTGTGAAGGCCGGGACTAAACATTCTTCTTCTTCTTCTTCTTCTTCTTCTTCTTCTTCTTCTTCTTCTTCTTCTCGATCTAATACTTCTTTTCCTTTTCCTTTTCCTCCTCCTCCTCCTCCTCCTCCTTCTTCTTCTTCTTCTTCTTCTTCTTTTTCTTCTCGATCTAATACTTCTTTTCCTTTTCCTCCTCCTCCTCCTCCTTCTTCTTCTTCTTCTTCTTCTTCTTCTCGATCTAATACTTCTTTTCCTCCTCCTCCTCCTCCTCCTTCTTCTTCTTCTTCTTCTTCTTTTTCTTCTCGATCTAATACTTCTTTTCCTTTTCCTCCTCCTCCTCCTCCTTCTTCTTCTTCTTCTTTTTCTTCTCGATCTAATACTTCTTTTCCTTTTCCTCCTCCTCTACCTCCTCCTCCTTCTTCTTCTTCTTCTTCTTCTTCTTCTTCTTCTTCTTCTTCTTTTTCTTCTCGATCTAATACTTCTTTTCCTTTTCCTCCTCCTCCTCCTCCTTCTTCTTCTTCTTCTTCTTCTTCTTCTCGATCTAATACTTCTTTTCCTTTTCCTCCTCCTCCTCCTCCTCCTTCTTCTTCTTCTTCTTCTTCTTCTTCTTCTTCTCGATCTAATACTTCTTTTCCTTTTCCTCCTCCTCCTCCTTCTTCTTCTTCTTCTTCTACTTCTTCTTCTCGATCTAATACTTCTTTTCCTTTTCCTCCTCCTCTACCTCCTCCTTCTTCTTCTTCTTCTTCTTCTTCTTCTTCTCGATCTAATACTTCTTTTCCTTTTTCCTCCTCCTCCTCCTTCTTCTTCTTCTTTTTCTTCTCGATCTAATACTTCTTTTCCTTTTCCTCCTCCTCCTCCTCCTTCTTCTTCTTCTTCTTCTACTTCTTCTTCTCGATCTAATACTTCTTTTCCTTTTCCTCCTCCTCCTCCTCCTTCTTCTTCTTCTTCTTCTACTTCTTCTTCTCGATCTAATACTTCTTTCCTCCTCCTCCTCCTCCTCCTTCTTCTTCTTCTTCTTCTTCTTTTCTTCTCGATCTAATACTTCTTTTCCTTTTCCTCCTCCTCCTCCTCCTTCTTCTTCTTCTTCTTTTTCTTCTCGATCTAATACTTCTTTTCCTTTTCCTCCTCCTCTACCTCCTCTTCTTCTTCTTCTTCTTCTTCTTCTTCTTCTTCTTCTTTTTTCTTCTCGATCTAATACTTCTTTTCCTTTTCCTCCTCCTCCTCCTCTTCCTTCTTCTTCTTCTTCTTCTACTTCTTCTTCTCAATCTAATACTTCTTTTCCTTTTCCTCCTCCTCCTCCTCCTTCTTCTTCTTCTTCTTCTTCTTCTTCTTCTTCTCGATCTAATACTTCTTTTCCTTTTCCTCCTCCTCCTCCTTCTTCTTCTTCTTCTTCTTCTTCTTTGTGACGTATCACCTCAGGACACTTGTGATCAGGACTCTCCATAACTTTCTGTCCTAAGTAGCCTTTAGTAAAGTTTGTCTTTTTTTTTGGCTATATCTCCAACTTCCTGTTCTCCCAAAGGCTATGTGCTTTTTTCTCTGTCTCTTCAACATGTCATGTGAGGGTCAAATTTCCTAAGCCGTCTTTCCTTATTAAATGCCCTAGAAAATTCGGTTATCTCTTTCTGATTCGAAGTATAACTGTCCGATTTGTTGCTATTTTCTCTAAAAAATCGTCATTGCTCGCGTGTTCAGCCCATGTTCTTCTCAGCATAGAACCACATTTGCGCTGTCTCAAAACTCTTCGCCACCTCTGATGAGATGGTTCATCATTCACTGCCATACAGGAGTTCCGATTATTTACACTATTTACATTGTTCGGACTGTTATCCTGATCTTTGTTGCCATATTCACGCCGTTTCGGTCGTGATACGCTCCGGCCTTCTTCAGATGATTGGAATTTCGAACTGAACCCTTTATTTCGTCTACCGGGGCAGATTTCTCTAGTTCCACGTACCATGCCTCTTCTGGATGTTTCAGTGATCTCCCTTTAACTCAACTCTCCAAGTTTTCGTTTACTACTGCGGTAGCCAGGTATTGAACTCGCAACTCCTTGCTTTGAACGCCTGTAGGAAAATGTTTGCAAAATGGTTGGTACATTGTACCGCTCCAGTAAGTATTTCACTCCCTCCTGCTATATTCTATATTTACAAGAGCCAGGCCAGACCAAATATGTAGTATTGCTGCCATACCCGGGCTGGAGTTGCTCAAATCCTCACCTGTCGGTCTTGGTAGATTTTAAAAGCGTATACACAGCCTTGTGGGTGATGAATGACTTTCCACCCTACATTCACTTCCCCACATGCGAAACGTGACAAGCCTTTCGTTGCTCTATCGCTATTTCCATGGTATGTGTTCCTTAGTCCCACTACGACTGATCATTACAACTGACATCCACCAGGCCACGAGTATGAATCATCCTCATTCCCTTTGTATTCCATTAGTAAGGAGGACATCTTCTTCCTAAAAACTGTTACTTCGTGGAACAGATAAAAATTTTTCCCAATCACTGCAGCCATAACCTCTTCGTCTAGGCTTATCTTTCCGGCATAGCCCAATGAACTACACGTGTTGCCTTCTTGTGCTCATATAGCACTATAGAGTAACCTTCTACCTTGAGTGCTTACCGGGCCTTGTATTGGTTGAAAACAAACCCTGAACTTTCACCATCATAATGGATTGGTCTTCTCTCAAGGAGAGACACTGATTTGGACATCTATTAGGTCTCAAGCTCTCCCTAAACCTCAAGTTGAACTTATACATATACAATCTATTTTTTAAAGATGCTGAGAAAATGATCCTTTCATTGTAACGTCCCAGTGAGTATCTGGCTCCTCCTGCTATGCAAGAGCCAGATCAGAATAAAAATGAGGGTTTGCTGTTATATGTAGGGCGGAATTGCCAGACACCGTACTTATCTGTTTCGATTTCAACTGTGTCCACGCGGCCCTGAGGTGGTTAATTATTGTTCTACCCAACAAACCATTTCCCACAGACGAAACGTCGCGAGCCTCTCCCTGCTCTATCACTATTTCCATGGCATGTGTTTCAATTAGTAACATTCCTTAGACCCATCACCACTGACCTTTACACCTGGGACCCACCATGCCACGTATATAAGTGTGAATCGTCCTCATTCCATTTGTATTCCATTTGTAAGGAGTAAGTTCCATTTGAACAGCTTCTTCCCAAGAACTATTGATTTGTGGAACGGACAAAATGCTTTCACAATCACTGCAACCTTGACCTCTTGAAGTCTAGGGTTAACCGCTATCCTTACTGCATAAGCCCATAAACTTCACTTCTTACGTTTTGTTACACTTATACAACACCAGACATTAATTCTCTACCTTGAGTGGCTCTTGTGTCTTGTATAAAAACATGCTTTTGTATTGCTCTTATCTAGATAAATTCTAACCAATTTTGGTAAAATCTATTAAGATCCACTTATGTTTGCATATATTTATATGAAGTTTTACTTACCATATACCTTCTTCTTCTTCTTCTTCTTCTTCTTCTTCTTCTTCTTCTTCTTCTACCCTTAACCCCAGAAGGAGTCGATGGGGCGCCGACATGCTGAGCTGACCACCATTCTTCTGTCGTGTGCCAGAGGCTGGGTCTCTGCGAATGGTTTCTTGGTGTGTTCATCTTCAGGAATAATCTTACCGTATATACTCGAGTATAATGCGATTTTTTTATGATAACTTCTATACGTAAAAAAATAGGAACCGCACTATACACAAGTAATTTTTTTTGAAGAGGTTAAAAATCATGCATCTTCGGTGACCGGCTGCACTATACACAGGTAAATGTTTTTTTGTGGAGGGGTTAAAAATAATGTAAAAAAATTCAGAGGTCGCATTATGCATGAAGTCGCTTTATACACGAGTCTATACAGTATCTACTTCAAGGAGGCAATGTGGAGTAGTGGATCGCTAAGCGTGTATCACGCATGGCACATAACACATGATCGCTAAGCGTGTATCACGCATGGCACATAACTGACTGAAATTCATTTACGTGCTAATAGCCTTGGGGAAAGGTATGAAGCCTCTTCTCTCCCCACCCCATCTATAGGTAAATAGCAGGACAGACCGGGTTCTATAGCCTTGGATGGCCACTGGTCTACGGCAGAAAGAAATGGCAATCTACTGCGGGGAAAAAATCTACCATGTCAGTAAAGTATCGAAAGATACATGATCGCCTATGCGTGTATCACGCATGGCACTGACAGAAACATTTTTTGCGAGATGCGTGAAAAAAACAGCCTTAAGTGATTGAGTGATGAGAACCCAACTTCGCAGGGATGTCAACTGCTGGGAGACTTCCGGTTTTGAGCACTTTATTCCGCGTTCGTAAGTAGTGTCCACTCGACTAACGGTTAGATGTTTAGTCTTCCATGTTTTTTTTGTTTTTGTTTTTGTTTTTTTTTTTTTACAAGATTCTCCCTGTAAATAAACTGAACTTTTTTCCGACAAAAAAAAAAAAAAAAAAGTTTTGGTTTAGTTTACGGCATATCAACCTCAATGGGTTATTTAATTCCGACAAAATTTTTATTGCTGCTTATATGTTTTTCTTCAAAAATCTATTTCTGGGAAAATCTTTTCCCTTGTCGACATCTATAGCTGGTAATATTTTTTTCAAAGAATTTATAGCTGTTTGTATTGCTAGTACTTTTCTTTTTAAAGTATTGCTGAAATAATTTTTCCTTCAAAAATTATTGCTGGTAATATTTTATTTTTATTACAAAGTATTTCTGGTATTAAAAACTATTTTTACACAAGTTTGGTAGTCAACTATTTGCCCATAGCTGGGACCCTAACAGGTGTTACCACCCCGAGTCAGGGTGGACCTGGGAACGCCAGCAATTAAGATCCTGATCAGAGGCCTTGCTGGTGGATGTAGTTTATCGTTTTTTTATATATAGTTTATATAGTTTTTTGTTTTTTTTTACAAGATTCTCCCTGTAAATAAACTGACCTTTTTATGACAAAAAAGGTTTTGGATTGGTTTGGTTTGTTTTACGGCATATCAATGGGTTATTTAATACCGACAAAATTTATTTTGCTGGTAATATTTTGTTTTTCTCAAAAATCTATTTCTGCTAATATTTTTCCTTCAAAAGTATATTGCTGGTAATAGTTTTTTGGGGTTTTATTTTCTACAAAAAATTATTGCTGGTAATAATTTTTTACGAAGTGTTTCTGGTATTAAAACCTATTTTTACACTTTCATAGTGTTTTTACCACAGTTTCGGTGTTCACTGTTTGCCCATAGCTAACAGGTGCTACCACCCCGGGTAGGTGTGGACCTGGGAACACCAGCAATTAAGAGGTGGTTCCACGTTACTCAAAACTTCCTGATCAGAGGCCTTGTTGTTGGACGTAGTTTATCGTCTTAACCAGTACGCTCGACAGCCGACAAAAAAAAAGGAACTCCCGAATGAAAATACTTCCTGTTCAGTACACATATTTTGAAAATCGCTTCGGACTCCTCATTTCGTCAAATTATTACGGAGATAAAAAATTTTCCGATAACATTTTTACCGAATTCTTAGTGTATTTACAAATTAAATAATGACCTGAAATTGGTTAATGTTAGTCGAAAATCACGCCTAAGTTGGTAATAAATGATGGAAATTTGAAGATTGAAGTTCAATTTTTATTTTTGTTTTTTTAAACCCTTCTTTTTCTTTCTGTTTTTTGGTAAAAGTCTCCTACTTTTTACGAAGTTAGTGATCGAAATTTCCCGATTTTTAAGATTTTTTGACAAGAGTGACGTTGGAAATTTTTTTTAAGCATTTTACCCCAAGCAAGACGGGAGTGCCACTAGCACGCAAGGGGTTACAGATTGGGAGCAAGAGTAAAGACGCTTGTTTGAGGAAGGGATAAAGAGAAAGACGGGGATCAAGTCCAAGGCATCAGAAGATGTCGATTGACATTACATTTAAATTTTTGAAGATTATAGTTGTCAGGGAAGCAAATCAAAGGAAAGAAGTTCCACTCTCGAGAAGTGCGGGAGAAGAAGCTGTTGGAGTAGAAGCGACCATTACATTTAACTGTTTCGACAGTAAAAGTGTGGGACCGAGATGCCAACATAGTAGCACGCTTAAAATTCATTCAGTTAGGGCACCAGTGAAAATAGATCGTCAGAGCATGTGCCATGAAAATATTTGTAGAAAAGACAGAGGGAAGCCACATAACGTCTGTGAGAAAGTGACTGGAGTCGAGGTTCCAGGTCACATTGCATATCCGTCTTTGGATTTTGTCGAGAACCTCGAGATGAAAAGCAGGGGCACCAGACCCATATGGCAACAGTATTCATTGGTGATAATGGTGAGCTGAGATCGCAAAAAATGGAAACATTAGCAACAACAATTAAAAAAAGCTGGTTTTAAGACTTAAGACCTACCAAACATTTTCGACTAATATATATATATATATATATATATATATATATATGTGTGTGTGTGTGTGTGTGTGTGTGTGTGTGTGTGTGTGTGTGTGTGTGTGTGTATATATATATATATATATATATATATATATATATACTAGCAGCATGGCTCGGCGTTACCCGTGCTTGATTCAAAAATCGTACGACTCATACAGCAATCGCTATCACTTGACTTAAAATATTTTTGCCCTTCCTTGCCTTTAAAGGAGTGCCCTTTGCCGTGCTGATGATGCTACATGCCTTACTTCTTGCCTATCTCACACTGCGATTTTTTAAGCTCTATACTTAACATTAAATCGGTTACGAAAAAAGAACTAAACAAAATGAACACAAAACGATCAGCTTTAAAAAAGGACTCGTAACTGGAAAAACCGAATGAAAAACAATGTTAACAACAAATACTTTTTCACACCCAACCCAGTTCTGCGGAATCAGAATCAACGTTGAATTTAAGCAAGCGAATGAGCCAATTGGAGTAAAGTGCGATGCAGATTTAAATTTTTCCCACTTGTGACGAATGCAGCTATCGATTTTTTTGCATGCTAGTTAACATTCGAATCAGTCAGCTGTTGGCTCTCACGCTGGCTAATAGAAAATGGCCGCAAACTACATGAAAACTGCCGTAGAAGCATGAAAAAATCAATTATTTCCACTATCGATGGGAGTTGAGAAATGCAAAGTCGGTCTTGGCCTTTTCACTAACTTGGAGCATGTGCATGTAAATTTTGGTGCAAATCCGTCGAAGATTGCGGCCGTGCATTAGTTACATACACACACACATCCTGCCTTTATATATATATATATATATATATATATATATATATATATATATATATATATATTATAGACAGAGGGAAGATAAGCTCTGTGGACAAAAGTATGTAAAGACTTCATTTCTTTCAGGAAAAAAATATGTACGAAATAAATAGGTAAGTTATGTGATAAAAATCAAACTTTGAGTCGCTAAAATGTAATAACACAAAAAGTTCACAGTGGGCTTTCAAGTGATATATGTTATTTTTAGTCTGAATGTAAATTGCCTCGGCGTCTCTAAACTGGAATAACTTTGTCCTTACTCCAAGTATTTGGCAAGTTAATTAAAACACGCACGTGTTTAATAATCTATTTTTAGGTCCCACCCTTTCACTGTCAAAACTATTAAATGTATCCGTCTCTTCTTCTCAAACGGCTTCTTCTCCAGCACTTCCCGTCTGTGGAACTCCCTTCCCCTTACTTGCTTCCCTGATGACTATGATTTTCAAATATTCAAGTGTAATGTCAATCGGCATTTGACACCCTGAGTTTGTTCCCCGTCCTTCTCTGTATTATTTCCTCAAACACGCTTCTTTACTCTTGTTCTCAATCCTCTGTAAACCCTTGAGTGCTAGTGGCACTCCCGCCTTGCTTCGGGTGAATTGCCTTCAAAAAAATAAAGATGTTCAGTTTTGAATAATGGCCTTTTCTGCCTCTTTTTGCTTGGGAAGTTATTGAAATCTTGTTGAAATGACTAAGTGATAGACAAGTTTAACTTGACACTCTTTTCTAAAAATGACCTATATCAAAGCACGGAGAGACTCTGAGAGAATATCCTTTCATTGCGATAAAGTGGACGGGTTCTCAAGTCACGAAATAACGAATAAGACTAGAATATCATAAGATTTTAACATGGTGCAGTTTATTTTACACAAGCAGACATATGACATTTTGGGAACATTTTTCTAGTGAAAGGTACTATATCTAGTCTGAAAGTAGACAGTTTCAGGATTTCAAAACTGGCTTAACTTTTTCTTAACACCAAGTATTTGTCAAGATAGAATTGTTTGAAGTTAATCAAAACTCGCACATAATTTATTTTTAGATGATCTGTTCTGAATAATTGCTTTTGTCTGCCATTTTTTGCTTGGAAAGTTAATGAAATCTTGTTGAAATGAATAAGTGATAATCAGATTTAACTTGACACTCTTTTTTTATGTGCTGATAATATGAATTCTGTCTATAGTATTCTTAGCGTGTAAGCCATGAGAAAGTCTTTAAAAAAAATAAGAACTACAAAATGACTTATACTTACAATCAGAAGGAGACAAATTTCTCGGACATCTAATGATCAAAATGTGCCCAGAGAATTTAACACCCCCACCCCAGGGCATAAATAAAAGGTAAAAGAAGCAGGCGGGAAACATTGAGTAGTTTACATGGTTTGAATGTATGACAGAACAATGACAAAAGGAGGATAATAAAAGGTTAAGAGATATTTAGAGCAAAGAAAAGACAGGAAGTTGTGGAGAGCCATAATTGCGTTTTTCAAGAAGGGATATGGCATATAAAAGAATAGGAGATATTTACATATAAGAAAATTAGAAATGATTAAACTTTATTTAAAAAAAGAAAGCTTATATTCACAATTATTTATGGTTCTCTCAATCCATTCTCCAGGTAGCCTGAACTTCTTTTAATCTAACATTTGATCAAAATGGCTTCTTTATCTTTACAATCTGTTGTATTTCACAATCGGCTCACAAGCAAACATTTGATATTTTTGGAACGTACTATATTTAGTCGGAAAGTAGACAGTTTCAGGATTTCAAAATTGGTCCAACTTTTTCTTAACTCTCCAAGTATTTGTCAAGTTAGAATTATTTGAAGTTAATCAAAACTTGCACATGTTTAATAATTTATTTTTAGATGATCAGTTCTGAATAGTTTGTCTGCATCTTTTTGCAATGAAAGTCCTTGGAAACATGTTGAAAAAATGCCATAAGTAAAAGATAGGTTTAACTTTGAACTTTAAAGAAATGATCTATATGAAATGACCCATTAACACCTTCCCGGCGAAGACGTGTATATATATGAAAATGTCTCTTTTAGACACAGACGAATAAGTACATCCAAAACATGATATTTAAAACCAGCTCCAGATGAATTTATATGTTGATCTTGATACTTTTATGCTCTTCTGAGCTTGAAACAAGTTCAATTGTCAACCCATACGTTAATCAAAACTCACACATGTTTAATAATTTATTTTTAGAAGATCAGTTCTGAATAATTGCTTTTATCTGCCATTTTTTGCTTGGAAAGTTATTGAAATCTTGTTGAAATGAATAAGCGATAGACAGGTTTAACTTGAGACTCTTTTTTAAAAATGACCTCTATCAAGAGAATTTGGAGGATTTAAAACACTAAATTCAGTTAAATTAATACAATTTTTTGCCATATCTTGTTTTAATTTTTTGTCCTTGATTCTCAACTTCAAATAACGCTAACAAAAAAATCCCAGAAACAAATATTTTTCCTGTTTAACGTCCCCCCATCGTAGACGTGTCAAGTTAGGATTATTTGAAATTAATCAAAACTCGCCCATGTTTAATAATTTATTTTTAGATCAGGGGTTCTTAACCTTTTGATGATTCCAGACCCCAAATGGATTGTCCAATATGGTCCCATACTCCACTTCACTTGACTGTCGAAATAATTATCACCAATCCTATTATTTGCCAGTATGTCTTCCAAATATTTCAATCGTTTGAATTTACTGTACTTTAGCTATGGATTGCTAGGAATAGAACATGAAAAAAAACAAACTATAAGCATTGATAACTATATATTTTTTTTACTGAAAGCAAAATAAAGTTATAATTCAGTTTTATTACACAAGAAAAAGGAAGAGAACATAAATGTACAAGTTTTTTTTAGTATCTCGACTACAATAAAACAGACTTTTACTAATCTAGTGAGATATTTGCTGTTGTTTTTGTGCAATCAAAGCATGGAATTGTGGTACAGTTACTGACAAAGCTACTCGCATGTCATCTGGCACATCAAGTCGATTTCTCCATTTTGATTTCAGATTTAATAATGCAGAGAATCCTGTTTCATAGAGATACGTAGTTGTGAAGAGAACCAAAACATGAATTGCCCTAATTGCCAAACTTGGGTAACCAGAGATTTGTTCACACCAAAACATTTTGACATCCATCCCAACCCTTTCGAAATCAGCTTTCTTTCTTGGGTTCTCATGGAATTCAATGAAATCATCTTTTGATAAATCGTTATCACTCATTCTCGATATATCAAATGAGAAAGGGTTTTGTATCCAAATCGAATCCATGCTAAGATCATCAATATCTAAAAAGTAACCCTCAAAATTTGTACTTAGAACTTCCAAATGAATCTTGACTTCTTGAATTATTTCTACAGGTAGTATTTTAACATCTCCAATAAGGATATTGTAAAGGTTTGGAAAGTTTGCCAGGTTTTCGCTTTCAACACGGAGTGACCAGATATGTAATTTCCTTGTGAATGCGACAGCTTTTTCCCTAGCTTGAATGATGTCCACATCCCTTCTCTGCATTGAGAAGACTGAAAATATTAGCCAAATATCCCAGGCTAACAATAAAATGTTCATCTTCAAAATGATTTCCCAATGTTTGAGGAATTCGTGAATTTCATCCCGGAGTTCCACTACACGTATGAAAACACTGCCATTACTCCGCCAACGTACCTCTGTGTGACACAGCAACACTTCGTGATTTTTAAAGGATTTTGTTTAATCTCGCTGACAACTTGGGTTGTTATGTCCTGACTCATGTCTTTAATTTTCTGGCGTACAAGGACGCCTGACATAGTTGCTTCGCGGCCTCCTCTCCAAACACAATTTTTGCCATCTCCAGCGCAGAGGGTTTCACGAGGGTCTCCCCTATTATGGGGGGCTTCTTTTCTCTGGTAATCATGTACGAAACTTTTTAGGGGGCTCCCAGAAGAGGTTTCCCTGGAGCAGAAAACCCATAGGATGTAAGAGTTGCTTTCTGATCAATAGCGAACCCTTCTCAACTTAAAAGCCTCAATCGATGTGCCAACATGACTGCTGTGTTCGCTTTCAAAATGTTCCCTCAGTCCTGATGGCTTCAAATTTCCATTGCTCATTACCAAATTGCACAGCATGCACTGGGTTCTTTCTGCTCCATCTCGTTTTGTCACACAGGTGAAGCCAAAACCTGCATATGAATCATTCCACTTCCGTTTTTTTTTTTTTTTTTTTTTGACAGACGACATTTTGCACCAAATCTGTGAAAAGAAAAATGAAAAACTGTCAAGCACAACACGGGAGTAGAACGACCAGTACCCAGAAATCGAGTCCCATACCCGCAGCATTTAGTTCTCATACTCCCAAGGGGTATGGATACCCCCGGTTAAGAAGCCCCGTTTTAGATGATCAGTTCTGAATAATTGCTTTTTCTGCGTCTTTTTGCTATGAAAGTACTTGGAAACCTATTGAAACGAATGCCATAAGTAAAAGATAGGTTTAACTTAGAACTTTAAAGAAATGGCGCATATGACCCATTAAAGTGTTAGTCTATTAAGGAAAATAACCCATTAAAGAAATGACCTATATGAAATGACCCCTTAACACTTTCCCGGCGAAGACGTTTATATACGAAAATATCTTTTTTGAGACACGGACGAATAATTACGTCCAAAATATAACGTTTAATACCAGCTGCAGACGTGTTTATACGTCGATCTTGATTTTTTTATGCCCTTCTGTGCTTGAAACGAGTTCAATTGTCAACTCATACGATAATCAAAACTCGCCCATGTTTAATAATTTATTTTTAGATGATCAGTTCTGAATAATTGCTTTTTCTGTTTATTTTTTGCATTGAAAGACCTTGGAAACTTGTTAAAACGAATGCCATAAGTCAAAGATAGGTTTAACTTAGAACATTAAAGAAATGGCCCATGTGAAATGAACCATTATTTTTTTATAAACTTACGGTTAATACGGGATTAATAGTTGATTAAAAAAAAACACATTTCGATAATTAATCCTTTGAGCCATGCGTTCCTAGACAATTTTAACCCTTCTGCCTTCGGGACTAGGAGAGATAGCAAAAAAACAAGAAGAAGCGCTTGTATAAATAGTTGGCAGAACAAGAATTAGGAGAGATAGCAAAAAGACAAATATTGCTAAGAACGACAAAGAATAGGTTGTTGTGGAGAGCCATGATCGCCAACATCCTGAAGTGACACGGGGCATAGAAGAAGAGGAAGAAGGGATTATTTGCGAGAGTTTGGAATCAGTATTCCCCGAATGGTGCATCACGAAAAAGTGATGTCCGCTGTATGTGTGTATATTTGCCGAGAGGAGTGATTTTGAAATATATGTCTAAAAAAGGGTTAATAATAATTTGATGGCGGACGGGATGTGCTGGATACTGCCATAGATTCTCATCCATGTGATGACGGGATATTGTGGGCTCAAGCCTTCCACGTACCTCCCCCATTCTTCCATCTGCTGTTAGAAAGCGCACTTCCTCGAGTCTTGCAACGGTTTCTCATCCGAACCCTCCCAATACGCACACCCTCACGTGCTCACAAAGACAGTGGCAGACGCACAAATAGACACACGCACATATATATATATATATATATATATATATATATATATATATATATATATATATATATGAGAGAGAGAGAGAGAGAGAGAGAGAGAGAGAGATGTGTGTTTATGTGTGTGTAGTTATAGTTATATATAGTCACACGCGCGTGCATAGACACAATGAACGCATGAAGGGGTTTGCAAACAACAGAGGAAAGGCATCTGTTCATTCATCAATTAACTTGAGAGCTTAGCCTGTTATAGACGCAGATCCGAACACCGATACATGTCAGAAATATGACTCGGACAACTTTCATTACGGTTCCAGCTTTCTCCTCCTTCCATAACGAGATTTACGTCTTCTCTCGTCTCTTCTCGTTTCTCGCCATCTTTCTTTCTCTTCGTCTATTTCTCTCTTTCTCTTTCTCTCTTCGTCTCTTTTTTGAGATCGGTCTTGCAGACGTCCTTACAATCGATCCTTCTTTCTTTCTTTCTTTCTCGTTCTCTCGTTCATTCTTTCGTTTTTTTTTTCTCTGTGGGCGGGTGGGTGTTGGCTCCCTCTGACTCAGCGTCTAAAATAAGGGCCAGCTTTTTTTTGCGCCTTTGTTGTTGCTTTTGTCTCTCGGTCGATATGAAATAGAAAAACAGTGAAGAAAAGTCGGCACGTGATTCTTTAACTTGTTGAATTCGTTTACCGCACAAATTACTTTTGCCTGTCCGTTTTGGAAAAGCATCCTTTTCAGTTTTTTTTCCCACAATACGACCCCCCCATATCCACCACTGTTCAGTGGAAATTGGATATATAGTTAGCGGCTCTAAACAGGAAATCGACGATCTGAGTTCGAATTTCGGCCGAGTTCGTAACATTAACTTTTGTTTGTTGATTTGTTATGGATTTTGTTTAGCGGCATATCAACACCTCTATGGGTTATTTAATGCTGAAATCTAAATATTTTAATGCAATTTTATGGCTTCAACTACAGATATTTTGTACAAAATTTTATACTTTTTGAGTAAAAGTATGATTTTTTTTTCATATATATAGTTTGGAGATCATAAAATGTGTTGTTGGTAATTTTAATCTAAAGATGTATTTTTTATATTTTTTAGTGTTGTCATTTTGCTATAAAGACGTATTGTTAGTCATTTCACGATAAAAACGTATTGTTGATTTTTCTTTTGGGAGTTCACTATTTGCCCATAGCTTGGACCCTAACAGGTGCTACCACCCCAGGTCATGATGGACCTGGGAACAACAGCAATTAAGAGGTGCTTCCAGGCTCCTTAAAACCTCCAATCTCCTGATCAGAGGCCTTGCTGCTGGGTGTAGTTTATCGTCATACCCAGGACGCATTAACTTTTGTGCAAATATCCTTGGGAAAGATACTCTCCTTCCCACAGCTATAGGTTAACTAGCAGACAAAGCTCTTCTGCCTTGGTTGTCAACCGGTCTAGGAGAAGGAAAACTCTGAATTTCCAAACCTGGGTAGATGGAACTCATTAGCGTGGAGACAGGGTGCCTCGACGTGGTGTAATCGTTACCAACGCTAGTCTCTCTAGAACACCTAAGACTGAATAGTGAGTTCGATCTTTTCGAGTTAATACTTCCGACCTTGTGGCACATTTAAGCTACGCCTAGAAAATCACCATTAGCGTGGGAACACCTGGTTTTTTAAAGCATTTTTTCCAACATTGGCAACATGGTCAAAATGGACCATGACAAATTACAGGTGGGCCACAGTAATTTTAAAATGTTCACAGGGCCACCATTGTTGTATCTTTATTTTATATATGCTATGTAAAAATGGAAGTAATTTTTACGCTATAATAGTTTCCTGGGCTGCAGATAAATTCTGGGTTCAAAGTGCGCCATGAGCCAAAAAATGGCTGGGATACACTGGTCGAAAGAAAGGAAAACGCTGACAGAAATCCAGCCTTTCTTCGGAGTACAGATTTTGATGCGTAGGGCTAATCACCTAACCCTGCGGAATAATTAGATTCTAGAATCCTCACCAAGAGGACTTATGTACCACGTGGCACCAGGTAGATTGGACATAGAACAATGAAAATTGTTGTTATTAAAAAAAAGTAAAAAAAAAAAGCTCTTGACAGATTCAGTTCGTTATTTCAAAGGACGAATTTCAAAGTGCTTGCGCAACTGTAAAAATTTTAAAAGAAAAAAAAAAGAAGAAAGAAAACAAAGCGGACATGACATATGACAGTTTTTATAAATATTTTAAACGCCGTAGAAAGTGTTCGCAAAATCAAAAATTAATGTTAGGCGTGCGTTGTGTTGTTTGAATGGAAAACAAAAACGAAGCCATTGAACAGATAGACACTTTGAGGATTCAAGGGGAAAAGAAGAAAGAAATCAATGGATATAACGACTTGTCTCTTCACCGACACAATTGGGAAAAGATAAGATCTTCACATGACATGCGTCAGTGAATATGGCGAGCAAAAAGAAAGAAAGAAAGAAAGAAAGAAAGAGGCTCTGATTAGGTCAAGCAGAATTCTACTTATACTACTAGTACTACTAGTAATAATAATACTAATAACAATAATGACAACAACAACAATAATAACAGCAATAACAATGACAACAACAATAATAACGATAATGACAATGACAACGACAATAATAATAACAACAAAGAGAACAACAACAATAATAATAACAATGACAACAACAATAATAATAATAATAACAACAACAACGACAACAGCAATAATGATAATAACAACAACATTGACAAGAACAATATTAATGACAACAACAATGATAATGATAAAAATACAAAACAACAACAATGACAACAACTATAATAATAATAATAGCAACAATGATATTACTCAATGCTCGCAGTATGTAAAAAGTAAAGATCGTATCTCCCGGAAATTTATTGACAAATAATTTTCCGAGAGATATAACAAATTTTGCAGTCCTTATTTCGATTAACTGCATTACTTAGAACCATTACTGATGCAAATTTGAAAAAGAGTCTTAGTTGGCAATAATATAAAGGACCGATGGCTAACAAAAAAAAAAAGGGGGGCACTGTTGATTATTTAAGGGTAATTTGTTTAAATAAGGCACTAACTATTTTTTAAGTCATGCAGCAATAATTATAAGTATAACGATGCTCTAAAATAAGTAACCTTGTAATCGTTTTAAGTGTTCCGAATATCAGTGCAAATAAGAAGTAAAGACCCAGACGAGAGATACAAGATGAGTAGCGTTTTTATTTTCTAGTGTAGCTAGAGAAATAATACCTAGCTATTTACTGAACGTAGTTTAGATGTGGTACAAGGGCGAAAGTATGGAGCACTCAGTGAGGATCGAACTCACCAAACGGTCATAAATGATCCGGTGAGACAAGCTTGCTAATCATTACATCAGGTCGAAGTATAACAAAAATTTCGCAGCACTTATTTCGATTAACCTCGTTACTTAGAACGATTACTTCGCTACTTATGTAAGTACAAAAGGGGGTAACAGAATCAATTTCAACTCGGAACCTCAAAAGGCTAATTTGCAGTCCAATACCCTCTCTCATTTTCTAATAAAAATCTTGATAAAATCTACCGTTTTGGAGTTATCGACAATAAAAGTTCGGACTCATTCGCGTCGCGGGGGGGGGGTGATGTTGAAATTAATTCTGCATCCCTACAAAAAAAAAAACAATCTTAGTTGAGAGATGGCTACAAAAAAAAAAAAAAAAAGGTGCTGTTGATTATTTACGGGTAATTTGTCTATGCTCTAACTTATTGTCTGCTAGACGTAGCAATAATTATAAGTAAAATGATGCACTAAAATAAGTAATCAAGTAATCGTTTTAAGTTCCTAGAATATCGATGGCTGTAAAAAGTGAAAACCAGACTTAGGATGGTGTGTCAATAATTTTATGAGATACAAGATGGGTAGCCTCTTTCTTACTTTCTATGCTAGTTAGAGAAATAATATTTAGACAAAATCAGCAACCGTTGTTAAACAAATGAGCTAATTAGCTGAGATAACTTCCTGTAGGGTAGAGACGCCATCAAAAGCAGGGTGTGTAGTTAGTGGGTAGTAGTAAATTAGCAGGGTCGGGGGAATAGAATAGGTATCCTTCTATCCAAGTGTGTTGTCTAATAGCGTTGGCTGGGCGGGGCAGAGATAACTGTCTACATTTTATACAGTCCATAAGCTCCTGCTTTTACGAAGAGGAGTTATTCAATACTTGCTTGATGGAAAGAAAAAAAAAAAGTAAATAAAATAGAAAAAAAATGAAAGAAAAGCCAAACAAAAAAGAAAGTATTTTCAGTGAATTGTCGCTCCCACGAGATGACAACCTTCGAGAGTCGGTTTTAACCCGTGCTTATCTTGTTATTCGTGTTTGCTTAAGCGTCACAATTTGTTTCAAGTATCAAAAGACAATTAGACAAAACACAACACAAGAGAAGTAAAGATGAAAAAAAATAAAACGAAATAAAACAAAATGGACTCAACAAACAGTTTTAGACTTTGATGGATAATAGTTCAGAAAATTGATGCCAAATCTTCGGCCTGTTTATCAGTGCGTCCATACTCGCTATAAATGCTAATAGCATGTGTAGTAATTAGTGAATTATTAATTAATTATTTCGTCTAATCATATTCCATATCTCTCGTGAAATATAAGAATTCCTTTTTTTTCTTTCCATAGTCCATTAAATATTAATTTCCTTGCATAGGGTTGTTCGTACTTCAATTTCGGAAAACACGGGTTTCTTAACATTCAAACGGCTGTACCTCAAGCAATGCACGAGTTTTATCATTTCTAAATCATTTCACTACAAGCAAGGCAATAAAGCCACTAAGACGCAAGTATTAGAGAATATGAGAAAAACATTATTAAAGAAAGTGAACATTAAAAGAACAAGAATTAGGAAGACAGAAAATAGCGATTAACACTGCATTTAAATCATTGACGATCAAAGTTAACTGGGAAGTAAGCAGCCGAAAGATCCTCCTTACTCTCCCGAGTTTGTCCCATCGGAACATCATCTTTTCAGTTCATTACAACATTTAGCCCAATCCTCCTTACTCTCCTGGGTTTGTCCCATCGGAACATCATCTTTTCAGTCCATTACAACATTTTGCCCAATCCTCCTTACTCTCCCGAGTTTGTCCCATCGGAACATCATCTTTTCAGTTCATTACAACATTTTGCCCAATCCTCCTTACTCTCCTGAGTTTGTCCCATCGGAACATCATCTTTTCAGTCCATTACAACATTTTTCCCAAACCTTCTTACTCTCCCGAGTTTGCCCCATCTGAACATCATCTTTTCAGATCATTAGATTTTAAGAGTAAGAAATGTTTATTAATTTTCAAGAGGTTTAAAACTTCTTTTGGGTGTTTCTTTGCATCAAAACCTGAAGAATTATACGTCAGATCGATCAACAATTTGATAAATTTGATAAAATAATGATTTTGACGATGTGTGGCCGCATAGTTAGAGAGTTAATGTTTTGCCCATGGGACTCGAATATCACCAATGCTTAGTTATCAGTTAGATGAGTGGTGTTGGTTCAGTCATGCCTACTACGTAGTTTCATGAGCACATCAAGATAACATGTTCACTCTTCAGGGCTTGTTGTCTTCTCAGCTAAGTGATAAACTTCTCCAAATTAATTCTACTAACACTCTATCCTAACTTTTGGTAACGAACACTTTATAACAAAAGCTGCCTGCCCAAAAGACTTTTCCACCCGGAAAAAGAACCAGCAATTTTGCTATTCTTGTACTCAATACTATACAAATATATATATATATATATATATATATATATATATATATATATATATATATATATATGTGTGTGTGTGTGTGTGTGTGTGTGTGTGTGTTGTGTGTGTGTGTGTGTGGATATAGTGGCCGTTCGCTTTCTGACCATGAGACTCGGGTTTGAATCTCACCATGGTCGATTTCTCAGAACGAGACTTCCTGATGTCATCGAACTGGATCGGGAATTTGATCAGCGTGTGGCGCCTTTGGAAAACCATACCAAGGTAGCCGTTGATAGCTGTCCTAGCACGAAGCCACAAGTCATCGTGGCCGGTGGCTTGAGCGTGCTGGCCTTGTTCAAACTGTTGATCACGCTAAAACGCTCTCTTCCAGAAACTTTAACTAAGGTCTGCTCAGCATAGTTGCAGTATAAACCCCAGGTTGTCTCTGTGGGTGTTCAACAAACACAAAAATGTGCCTCAGCGAGCGTCTGCAATAGGGATTGGCTAGCCGGCCTAGTAGACGAATACGAGTGGCCAGTTATTATATATACAGAGAGAGACAGACAGATATACAGATAAATACTAGCAAACTTAGATATGAATAGACTATAGATAGATAGGAAAAGAGTAAGATTTGAAAACGATAGCCAGTATAAAAGATCTACCTCAAGTTAATCAAATTTGATTATTATCCGTTGAGTACAATTTTTACCTCAACATCGTTTTCCATTTGAAATATGATAAAATATAGTTTTAAGGTTTGCCATATTTATGGGATATTGTACTCAATATCAGGGACAGAGCATATGTAAATATAAAAGTAGACATTGAAGTCAATACCCACGTTTCATGCTTATATCCGATTAACAGTCTGTTTCATTCTTATACATTATTTCATGTGACATATATGCAATCGTCAGCTGACTATCGCGTATAAGTATAAAACAGTCTGTCGCCGATGGGTGTTGACTTCAATGTCCAATTTTATATGCCTGAAGATTGCGTCGTGTATGAAACTCAGAGTCGTGATAACGGTGAGGGATAATAATATCTATTAATATATACTTAATAGCTGTGTTATATTCCATCGAGCACAGTTTTATTAACACCAGTACAAACACCAGCACTATATGTGCAATATATATATATATAATATATATTAAGCATTTCACCCCAAGGAAGGCGGGAAGCCACTAGGACGCAATGGGGTTACAGAAAATATAGAGCTAGATCAGATAGGAGTGATAGAAGAGGGTATGAGGAGAAGAGTAGTGGATAGATCAAGGCAACTGGAGATGTCGATTGACATTACATTTGAATAGCTGGAGATTATAGCTTTCAGGGAAACTGGAATAGGGAAGGGAGTTCCACAGACGAGAGGTGCGAGACATGAAGCTATTGGAGTAGAAGGGACGGCTACATTTAGGAGTTTCGACACTGAAGCGGTGAGAGCGGGATGCCAGCCTCGTCGGGCGCTTGAACTCATGAAGTCTGGGAACCAGCGAATGCAGCTCCTCGGAGCAATCACCATGAAAGTATTTGACAGAGAGAGGCGACGTCGCGTCTGTGGGAAAGTGACTATAGACGAAATGCCAGAGCAGGGCCAATTATATTGCATATCCGCCTCTGGAGCCTATCAAGAACCCCGAGGCAAACAGTAGGGGCTCCAGACCATATATGGCAGCAATACTCCATGCAAGGGCGAATTGTTGACTTGTAGATCTGGAGGATCGATTCCGGGGAGAAAAATTTCCTGGCGCGGCTGAGGGAGCCAACTTTCCTTGCGGTGGACGAAGCAATTGACTCAATGTATTTGTTCCATCTCAGTTCAGTAGACAAGGTGAGACCGAGCGGCCGCAGAGATTTGCTCTCGAGAAGTTGAGCGTCAGACATTCTAATGGAGGGCAGGGAAGGATCTCTGTGATGATTAATAGAGAGCAGTTTAGTTTTTGAAATAGAGAGCAGTTTATATATATATATATATATATATATATATATATATATATATATATATATATATTAAGGAGATAATCCAATCACGCTGCCATGGTTTCAACCTTACAGTATCGTCAGGCGATATGGTCCAAATGATTTCCTACCGTTTTATTATTCATATATGAACGCACAACATCAAGTTTAATAGAAAGAGAGGAGTAAGGCAAGAGTATTGAAATTATATTGGAGGGGGGAGTAAATAAATTATGCATACTTTCATCCGGGTTCTTACAAACTCAAAAAGTACTTTTCGTGTGTATACACCGTGACATTATTTCTTTATCCATGTGTCCTCAAGGCGTTAGTTAGATCCAATAACAGGACCCAAAGAGTGTGAGTTCAATACCCGGTTAAGGCAGTGGAGAACTTGGAGAGGGGAATTAACAGGAGATAACTGATAACTGACATCCTTTAGACATGGCACGTGGAACTAGAACAGTCTACCCCCAGTGAGCGAAATAAAGGGTTCAGTTCGACATTCCAACCACCTGAAGAAGGGCGGAGCGTACAACGGCCGAAACGTTGTGATAAATATGGCGACAAAGATGAGGACAATAGTCCGAATAATGTAAATAGTGTACATAATACCTCATCTCAGAAATATAGACAGATACTGAAAAGCAGAAACGTTGTAACAAATATGGCGACAAATATGAGGACAATAGTCCGAATAATGTAAATAGTGTACATAATACCTCATCTCAGAAATACAGATCTTTCATTCGGAAATGCTATTATATTTATTTTTTCCTTCTAGCATAGTTTGCAGGCATTACTACAATTATTGTAAGGTTTGGATCTTCTTAACAGTTTGAGCCCTGACCACTTTATCGGCGGTAGAGTCACCGGTTGAACAGTGTTAGAGAAAAATCACTTAATGCCCAGCCAACCTGTTGAACGGTGGGTAAACACTTGTAACTATTTTTTTATCTACCGTGAAACATTACGTACAAAATATTTGAGAATTTTGACTCAAAATAGCAGACAGAAGAATTAAAATTGTCCAGGAACGCAGGGATCAAAGGGTTAACATTTTCCAGTTTACAATCGGATCTTTGTTATTTTTTTTCTTTTAATTCCCACACATAGTCTGGTACAATTCCTAAGTCTTTCTAGCTTGAATGATGACTTGTGATTATAGCATCTCTTCTTGAAGCTGCCTTCAGTGCACCGCACGTATATTTTGCTCTGGCTATTTATATATTTTACTTCTGCTTTGTAAATTACACCTTCCGTTTTGCAATCTCCATCCAGTGGACATTTACCTTTTTCTCTCTAGTCACATATTTCACTGATAACAATATCTTGCTGCACGTTAGCTTTGAAATTACTGGCGTTTTGTCTTTTTAGTGTAGTTTCCAAATTACTAGTACAACAGAAGCTTAATTTAACTGTATTTTTATTAAAGATCTTGTGTAATTCGGAATTTTTTAGGGAATTGTTTATTAAGCAACTTGAAAAATATCTTCATATTTTGTATCCCAACTCTAAAATAAAAGTGTGTGTGTGTTGTAAACCAAATCATATTTTTCTTTTCCTCGAATTATTCTTCATTTGTCGTTTTATTTGAGGTTTATATTCCAGTTTAGTTTTATGTCCCTCTTCTTTTAAAGCCTTTTCATCGAAACTTATTTTACCAGAAGAATTTCTAGACAACGTGCACTCTATTTCTTTAGGGATGTGCTTTATTATACTTACAGGGGGGGGGTTGGATCCAGCGTTCACGTACCTCAATTTTGTGTTGGGTTTCATGTGTGGGGAGACTGCCAGTTTGTATATTTCATTTCACATCTGGCAACCTTTTTATTCATATCGAACTTTATTTCAAAGTCGAGGCTATTGAAGACTTTGAAAAGCATCTTGTCATTGACTCTTCTGTTGTCTGGCACTATGCAGGCCGGGTACTATTTCTTTGATCTTATGTATCTTGCGGTACATACCTGAAAAATGAACCACTTGAGGCTCTAGATTTCGCTAAGCGCTTTGTAAATATACCACCTGAACAAATAGATATAATTTTACGTTTGACACAAATCCACAATGGAGAAGCATAGATTTTTTAAAAAGATAAAAAAATGGCGACTTCGATGTATCACAAAATTCCTTTGATGCCGCAGAATTAATGGGCCTGTATATTTTATATAAAATCAACGAAATAGTACAACTATCTTACTATGAAATTCCAGTGTACATACACTGTACATCTAGTGTATTATACAAGATGGCCGTTCATCTTACAGGAATATTCGACCGTCCAGTTTTTATATATGCGGTTGAGTGATTTTCTTTGATTTTTTACGGTTTATCAACCTTTTACAGGTTATTCAAAGCCAGAAAATATTTTGAGATCTTAAGAATCTTTTGGATATAGTAATAATTTACTGATACAATTCCTGCTGATTAACACATAGTTGCGGGGAAAAATGTGAATTCATACATTTCCCGAGGGTATTTCTGCGTAAGTGGATATAACAACCGCACCTGGAACTGGAATCCGGTCCTCCGATTAACAATTACGAGCCATTATCCATTACACAACTTTCACATCCAAGCTTACAGCACCTGGTATTCCCAAGGCGTCACCCATCTACCTACTGACCACCAGTGACGTTGTTTAACTCAGGTGACAGTTCAAGAAACGATATTTCAACGAGTCGATGTTCACAAAGATGCATAGCGATAGAAAATCTTAGAATTCTTTGTAAAAGAAACATCATTGGTTTTAGGAACCTTGATACTTGATATCAGAAAGACACTATAACTCACAGAAGAAATCCTCACCATAAATCATCTCATTTTGCTACCTTGTTAGAGTCGAATGTATTTTACTCTCTAGTTTAAATCGAATGTTTTTTACTCTCTAGTTAGAATCGAATGTTTTTTACTCTCTAGTTAGAATCGAATGTTTTACTCTTTACTTAGTGTGATGTAATTCTCTCCAGAAAAGGTCTTCGGTAAATGATGTTTTTGTTTTGCACAAAAAAAAAATTATGATTTAAATTCTCCAATGAGTCCTGCTTTTAACTAATATAATATTCAGGGAGTGGAATGTAATTGCTTGAAATTTCATAAATTTAAGTAAGTGGGATGTAAAAAAATATTTTTATCAAAACTTTCTAAAAAAAAACAAACATTCATTAATTTGTGAATAAGTCCTGAAAGTTTGATTAAAATTCAACATTTATTTGATTTTTGCGATATTTTCCAAGTCAATGGGTTTCTTAATGCAAAAAAAAAAAAACGCTAAAATTTCCTGCACTAATCTTTGCCCTCGCTGACGCAAGACAAACAAGATTTTATCCAAAATTTCGACCATGCTAGAAAGGTTTAACACATTTAATCTTACTTATTACAAAATGCAGATTGTGTGTGTGTGTGTGTGTGTGTTTTGTGTGTGTGTGTGTGTACGTTTATATATTAGATCGGATTTCCTACATTTTTCAACCGATTTCAACAAAACTTCACAGGACTGCGTAAAATTACCTTGCGGTGGTTCTGGCAACGCCAAAAATTGGAAAAACACAATTGTTTTTGCACAAAATCATTTTGAAAACACGATAAAACACGATTCTGTCGCCAGAATGAAAGAGGGACAACTCATATCGAGTTATACTTATTATAAAACCCAGGTTGTGTGTGTGTGTGTGTGTGTGTGTGTGTGTGTGTGTGTGTGTGTGTGTGTGTGTGTGTGTGTATTCGTTTATATATGGGATCGGATTTCCTATATTTTTCAACCGATTTCAACAAAACTTCACTTTTTTGGCAGGTAGTGTTTCTCATTGTCTTGCACACTTTTTTCTTTATTTTTACATTCAGAATGCTTTAAAAATTCCATTTACAAGACAATTGTTTACAATAAAATTCTATTCAATCGATAGACTCATGACGATTAAAAACAATGTTTTTGTTTGAGTTTGGGTTTGACCAATTCGTAAAAAAACAAAAACAAAAAAAAAAAATAATTAAGACATGCGTGTCTGTCAACGTTAAACAATAATCTTTGTCAATTTTATTTTTCAGTCTTTATGATGGTCGATACTTGATCTATCTCTTACTGTTACATCCCCGGGCAACGCCGGGCTCTACTGCTAGTTAAATAATAAAAATATTTTGATCTTTCCTCTTAATAATAACATAAATATTTTGACGATAAAACTTTGTTTTTATCTGGTTTGGGGCCATTTTTCATGATGGTATACTTTTCAGTAAATTATAAATTTTATAAAGCTGTGCTATAAGGTTTTCACGGATCACTGGAATGATATTACAACGATACGATTTTGAACCTAAACGTAATCTTTCCTTAAAAAACGGTGACGTTGTGGAAAACCATATTTTGTATCCTTATTTGTCATGGGAAACCTCAACTTTCAAAATCGAGCTGCCCTATTGATACAGTGACTGGCAGAATAGAGACATGAATAAAGAAAACTGTCAACGAAGCTGTTGCAGAAAATAAGACTCTTAGGAATGGCAAGCATAATTCGTAAAGTGATGAGCCAGAGGAAATTGCATAATGCCTAAAGCTACTGGTCGCGGCCTGATTTCCATGCATTAATTACTAAATACTAAGATCTCATCTGAGAAAATACTGAGATAATAATTATAATTTAGCGCTGATGAAGTTTAGCGTTATATAATAAATTAAATATTGTGAGGTACTTTTTTTTCTCGTTGCCCTGGTTAGGAAGCCTACGGAATGAAAATATTATTAAGAAAGACTTGTGATGCGTTTTATCGAAATAAAGCCTTTAAACGAATATCAAAATATAAAGGCGGCATCCATGTTAGCTTGAAAACGCTGAGTCACTGTGCAAATTCTATTTCCCTATATATTCAGTTTGATTACGAAATAGTTTATGCCAATTATTGGCCAATAATTTTTCGGATCATCTGTTTCACTCGTTTTTGGCATGAGGTATGTAATACCTTCAGTGATCCAATCCGGGATTTCATTGGGATTATTTATAAGCATTGATAGAGTTTTCGCAAGGGTTTTATGGATTGAAGAGAGATGATAGAGCCAGAAATTGGGCACCTTGTCATTTCCTGGTGATATCCATTTTTGGGATTTCGTTAGAACTTGCCTAACTTTATCTGTGGTCATATTTTCCCACTCTTGCATAGGTGTATCCAGCATTCGTTATTATTATTATTATTATTATTATTTATGCATTTGCCTGTTCATACCAGATGTCCAGTGGTCATCGCTGGTGTTATAAGTGGCAACAAGTCTCCTTCAGTCTCGAGCACTGTTCTTAGTATTTTCGCAGACCCCCAGCTCTGTTGAGATTTGTATAGTCTCAGTCTTTCGTGGGATTTTCAATTCATCCAATCTCGATCCCTAATATTCTGTGAACGATTCTAACTTTCAGATTCCATATCTTTTCTCAGCTCCCGGGCGTGATCCTGGTGAGTCTTATTTCTCACTCTCTTTCACGTTCTTCCTGTGGTCTGGCACAATTAGCTACATGAACTTTTTTTTCTACCTATTCACAACTTTTACAAGCATTTATCATGATCTTTTCTCTGTTTGGTAGCTTCTGTTTTATCAGAACAGATTCACCAACTTGGGTTTTTTTTTTTACGATTTATCAACCTTTTGCAGTTTGAAATAATATATATATATATATATATATATATATCTTTTTAATATGTTTTGGTTACTAAATTTAATATATACTAAATTTAATATGTGTTTTTGGTTACTAAATTTAATATATAGAAGTGATATTCAATGAAAATCACAGATGCAATACACTTGATTTAACACAAAAAGTGAATGTACTAAAATTGACTGCAGTATATATATATATATATATATATATATATATATATATATATATATATATATATACGTTTTTGATACTAAATGAAATCGGCTAGATTATAATCTAGCCGATTTCATTCAGTTTCTTTTTGTTTATGTTTCCATCAATTTTGTTATTAAATATCCAACATTGTGATAATAGAAGATCTCTCAAGAAAGGTGAAAGTTTATAGGAACCTAGACACAAATTTACTGTAGATGATTTAATGATTAAATCACTTTCTTTGTTTTTTCTTCTTATAGCTGATGCTACCCCCCCCCAGGAAAGTGACTCGTTGTGCCTTCTCAAGTAAATATTCTTGAATGGCATTAAGGGGAAAGACTATATTGAATTCATTCAATATTTCTGCCACATATATGGTCCGGCGCTCCTGCTACATACTTAGAGATTCTTGAAAACATTCAATGAAAAATCAACATTCTTATCGGTCCTGATCTGGCATCTCGGCTTCAGTCACTTTCCCATCGCCGTAATATAGCTTCCCTGTGCCTTTTCTATAAATATCTTCATGGTAATTGTTTGGATGAGCTCTTCGTTATAGTATCTAAACTTTACGAATTTAAGCGCAGTACTGTAGGCTGGTCCGAAAGTCTTGTCAACAATACTAAAAAGTAAAGGGGAACAATAAAAGAACAAGTAATACAACGTACTTATACTGGATTCCCTTTCATTGACGCTGTCCCACTGTAGGAACTCGTGTTTAAACAATACAGCCATCTGAAATAGAAAATCATATCATGTAGGAGTGACAGACATTCAGACAGCTCTGTAAATTGGCAAAAATGTCTCATCAATTTGCCGTTGCGATCTATAGATGCAGCCGTAAGTTCTATGCTAACAATTTCTTCTTTCGCGCTTCTCAACTGAGTAACCCTCTCTACATGCTTTCCGGGCAACTTTGATCTTCAGAAATTTGAATGCACTGTCAATCGTTATTTCGTGTCTTCTTGATTCCTCTTCTTTTATTGTTCTTCCTCCTTGAGAATTTTTCTCATTTTTTTCTTTCACGCTCAGAACACCCTTGTGTCTAAGTGGCTTTACTGACTTGCATGGGGTGATATGATTTAAACAAAAACTATGCTAATAATACCACTGTTCATGCACTTGAAAAAAGAAAAAAAAAACAACAGATGATCGGGAGATTGTAGCTAATCCATTCTCTGATCTAACTCTGGCACAAGGGCAGGCAAACGGAGTTCGAGCGTCCCCTTAGGAGTCGGTGAGCTGTTCCAGGATTTATGTTGCGCTGTTTCGTGACAGTTTGCAGTCGTTCCTACGCTTCAACTACCCTAAAACGAAGGTTTATTCCAGAAGGATACGCCATATTGGCAACTTCCGACGTATGACATGGCACTACAGTCACCTGACAAGAGCTCAATCAGTTATTTATAAAACGTAGTGAAGAGTACTATACAGATAAGATCCTATACCAGCAAAAAAGAGGAGGCCGTTGACACAGCTATTTGCACCTGTCTTGATTGTAAGTTTGATAAAGTCAAATTGGCTGATGATCACGAGAATGACCGTCAGTCTGTTGTTAACTGGGGCAAGAAATGGCTTGTTAATTTTAGCACCTTCAAAACTATACTGCTCTCTTTTAATAGAAAAAAAAACTTTTTTTGACTTCAGTCTGCATGGCTGATGCTCACTTCAAGTAAAGTAACTTATTGCGCCTTCTTGGTCTAACGTTTTTCAGTATGAATTAAAACGATTACCGTATCTTCCGGCTGACAAGACGCACCTTTTTTTTCTAAAAAATACCCTGAAAAATACGTGCGCGTCTTCCAAGTAACGCCCAGGCTCAAGCAAGCTTGGACGGTCACCTAATTGGCCTGACTGATAGGGACGTGGATTTGTATGTTGAGTCATTACACTGTAATGTTAGCTATCTATCTAATCCCGTCTTTTATATGATGTAACCTTAGTACTTAGCTGTTACAAGTATTTCCAAGACTATAAACCTTCCTCAAGCTCAAACATGCCCTGTTTACTAGCAACGGCGGGAGCCTGTCTGCTCCTGACTAGTGTGTCATTGCCATACAAACAAAATCGGACGAGTCATTAATGTAAACAATACGTGGCGACAGTATGTGGGGGGGGGCGCATGGTGAATGTGTTGAATGAAAATGACTTTTTTTTTCTTAGAAATTTCTTTCCAATATTAGGGTGCGTCTTCCATGCCGCAGCGTCTTGTAAGCCGGAAAATACGGTATATTGAACCAATTGCTAAGTCTGAACGTTTGTTCACTGTGTCGTGCTAAACAGTTTTGATCGCTCGAATCTGTCTTGCTCACTTAGAAGTCTAACCTTCGCCCGTGCCTTGAATGTTTTTGCCACATCTGGTCTGGTGCTTCTGCTATATATCTAGAGATTCTTGGCAAAATCCAAAGAATATGCAATTTTTACGGTACCGACCTAGCATCTCCCCTACAATCCTTTTCTCATGGCTTTATCTAGGACTAGCAATAACCGAGCAGCACTATATAAGAACAGTGGTTAAATATTAAATAAAGGCCTAATTTGGAAAATCTGAAGACCTGTGGGCGCAAGTGTCGAAACGTCGTGGTAATAACAAAAATGAACACAACTGACCGAGAAAAAATTAATAATATAAATAAATAGACTTTCTTCGCATGGGCAGCACACGATAGATGAGATTATGTTAAAAGTTTTCCCCAAGATTTTAAGTAGACAAATTTATTAGCTTTCAATTTCATCTGTGAAATAACCATCTTTTGTGATTATCTCTTGAAAAAAAAAGCTTTCGTTCTTACTTGTATCTGCCATATCATTTCTCTGAGAAAAGAACAAAGATTCAAATTTATGAGTTTTTTTTTTTGTTTTTTTTTTTTGTCTAAAGTGTCGAAAAGGGATTTGGGGTGTTTGAGGTAATAATTAGTTGTTATAACAACAACCATTATTATCCTTTCTTTCCCAAAAAAAGAAATAACCCGTATGAAGTGGTATGTCTTTCTGAAGTGTTTCGTGATCACCTCCCTTGATCGTAATCACTGTTAGAAGACAAATCTAGCAGTGGCCTCACGTGATAATAAGCCTGGCTTTCAGCCATCAACACTCCATAGAAAGACACTTAGGGAACGTTGCTTGTATTGTTAAAGGCTCGTTGGGGATGACCTTTTCGGCAGGTTTCCCAAGGGAAGTGAGGGAGAAATAAAAGAAAGAAGGGAAGGAAATAATGAGTGCGGTTTCCCTCCAACAAGACAAGGGGCTGTTGTGGGGGGTCTCGTTTGGAGAGTCTGTTGGCTTGACCTTTCGCTCCACTTCAAGGAAAAAAAAAAAAAACCCTCCGAGATGGCTGTCATGGCTCTTGCACGGCGACCTTTCTCCCGCGCCCGAACAACTCAGAAAATACGCTATTGACAACACGCGCACGTGTAAACCGCCCATTCAACTGTTACCGCCTTTGCCGTCTGCGGACTATTTTCTTTTTTTTCTTCTTTCTTTCTTTCTTTCTTTCTTTCTTTCTTTCTTTCTTTCTTTCTTCGCCTCATGACTTATGCCAGTGTTCGATGAAATCGCTGTTTCGAACAGAAGAAAAAAAACTCATTTTTATCTCATTTTCTTAGTCTACTGTTTCATGAAATGTTTCTCGGAAGTAGCCAGAACATTTTTGAAATCGTAAGAAGTTTCAAATATATATATATATATATAATGCTCTGTAAATTTACATTGAGTACTATTTTGTCAAAATAAAAATATCTATAAGAACACCGGATTATATATCTTACTGTTCTTTTTTTTTTATATTATATATATATATATATATATATATATATATATATATATATATATATATATATATACAGACCAATCTCGGTTCTCGAACGTCTCACATGTCGAACAAATCGGTTTTCGAACAGAAAATTCGAGATGAAAATACCTCGGTTAACGAACAAAATTTCGGTTCTCGAACAACATTGCCCAACCGAGTTAACCCGAATGGAATCATTTCTGAGTCGACCGCCATGTTGTATACATTGGTGTGTTGTGGCGTGCTTTTCTTTACCAATTTTATTATACTGTGACTTTTTTCCTCCCTACATTGATTCCTATTGGAAACATGGTTTCGGTTTACGAACATTTCAGGTTACGAATGATGGCCTCCAGGAACGAATTAAATTCGTGAACCGAGGTTCCACTGTATATATATATATATATATATATATATATATATATATATATATATATATATATATATATATCAGGTGTAACTCCAAAATTGTCCAATTGTTAGATTAAGCTTTTAACTGTTCTATCTTAGAAATGATTAAAGATATCTTACTGGAATTCTCCGAGGTTTTATAACACTATTGTGTTCTGAACAATAAGAATGTATAATTACTCTCCAATCTGAACCGAACTATCGTGATGAAATAAATCATAAATAAGGATCAGAAGCTCATGAAGGATTAAAATTAGGTTCAAATATATTATATTTATAATATATTTATATTCCAGAGTCATTTTTCAGCTTATTTAAAATGAGATTCGCCCTCTCTAACCTTTTAGCTTTCTGTCCTGGAGGAATAGTGCCTCACGGGTTTCATGTACGATTTCATTTTCAAGATTTGTTTTCACTGCTCTTTAAAGTAACACTTGCAACCAAAGCGTCCTCAAATGTAACCCTTCGTATTCCTTTGGATGTTGTTGGTACAGCCGAAAGGAAGGCCATGTAGTTTGGGCAGCGCACGACCTTTCTATAGCATTGCCCAGGAATGCACCCTGGAAAGGTCATTCCAGTTTCACTACAAAAGATCGAACCAAACAACGCGCTACCTTTATCTTGCGAGATAAACGGATGCCTGCTATTGTGATTTTTCTATAAAAAAAATGTATTTTGGCCATTTTGCTATAAGAATGTATTGTTGGTCCTTTTATTATAAAAATGTACTGCCTTTTATATGATGTAACGTTAGTACTTACCTGTTACAAGTATTTCCAAGACTATAAACCTTCCTCAAGCTCAAACATGCCCTGTTTTTATTTGAGGATTCACTATTTGCCCAGCGCTTGGACCCTAACAGAGGCTACAACCCGAGGTCTGAGGTGACCTGGGAACAACAGCAGTTAAAAGGTGGTTTCACGCTCCTCAAAATCTCCTATCTCCTGATCAGAAGCCTGCCGGTTGTAGTTCATCGTCACACCCAGGACGGCGTATATATGAGTTCAATTAAGATATGGGGGTGAATAAAGTGGTCACATGATCATATATATATATATATATATATATATATATATATATATATATATATATATATATATATATATATATATTTAAAAGATATTTTTGTAGGTACAAAATTTAATGATCGAAATAAAAGTATAAAATTTAATATTACAAGACATATTAAAAAAAAAAAAAACACAACAAAGGGGAAGCAACCGGTTTCGCTCCCGCTCTTCAGGCTTCAACGGGAGATTCAAAATTAATGCAGAAAAAATGTACAATAGAGGAATGGGGGATAAAAAAATAATAAAAAATTGTGTTTTTTGTTTTTTTTATTTTTTAATATGTCTTGTAATATTAAATTTTATACTTTTATTTCGATCATATATATATATATATATATATATATATATATATATATATATATATATATATATATATAGTTGACTCGTTTCTGTCTTTCTTTGCTATTAGTTTAAATGTCACAACCATTTGATATTTTGTTGTTTAAACGTGGAAGAAAGGAATATGAAAGAATGTACTTCTGCCGCAACCTTCAGTGAGCAGTAGAAATTTCTTCTTCCTGATTAAACAATGTAAAAAATGTGTTAAGGCGCTCCCGCCCACTCTCGTCACAGCATATCAATTTTACCGCGAGCGCTCAACGACGCCGACATGAGTAAACATAGAAGAAGATGGACGAAGGAAAGAAAGACAAAAATAAAGAAAACACAAACATTAAAGTAAGCAAGAAAGAAAGAAAATTTTGTGACCTTTTTCTTTTGTCACCAAAGCAGGCTACGCATCAACACAAACTCTCAACTGTTTTATGCTAATGTCAAATTGTGATGTAGACGGTATAACTTTTGCTATTTTGCTACCAAGGGAGCGAAGACTCTCTTTGATGACTTCGGACCGTTGATGGTCTCCTTGGAGAGTCATTAGTCACAGATAAAAGAGTCCGAAATGTTTTGCGCTTCAACCTTAACTCGGAAAATAATTTTCTCTTCGAGACGCTAGGCAAAATGGTGTCGTAGCATCTATTTTTTTTCCTCCTCCTTCTTCTCTTCCTCTTCTTCTTCTTCTATCTTGCCTGCCATAAAATTAATTACAATTTTCCAAAAGTACATTAAACTAGCTTGATAATAAACCCGATGGAAATTAGATGAACAGAAGGGAAAACAAAATGAATTTGCTTTTCTGTTTTTGTTTTTCTTTTTTTAAAATTCATCTTAAATTTGTATCGTAGCTAATTTCGACACGAAAATACACTGGGACATCCTTCAGATAGGGGGGGGAAGCAATTAACTTGCGAATGAAAACGAAAATGGCAATGGGATCTTTTTCTGTTGAGCAGTCAGTCACCTGACTCCAGAATGAATATGAAAGAACACGAGAAACTTCTGCTATGTGATCACTTGACATAAGCATAAAAATGAAAGGACATTGGGATTTACATCAACGTTGCAATCACCTGACTTAACAGGAATACGATAGGACAGTAAGAACATCTGCTGGTAGCAGTAATAGTAATATTAGCGGTAATATAGGCCATTACAAGAATATCTTATTAATCATAATGTTATCATTAGCCGCTTCCTTACAGTATATTCGATAAACATCTTCAATATAAATATGGTTTGGTTTGATTTGGTTTAAGGTATATCAACACTTCAATGGGTTATTTAATGCAAACAAAATTTTTAGGATAGGTTCGTATGAATAGAATATGTATTCTTTGTAAGAAATCAGTTTGTAGATCTGGGTTTAGGTTTATTTTGCTTTACGGCATATCAACATCTCAATGGGTTATTTAATGCAAACAAATTTTTTAGGATAGGTTCGTATGAATAGAATATGTATTCGTTGTCAGAAATTAGTTTCTAGATCTGGGTTTGCCTTTATTTTGCTTTACGGCATATCAACATCTCAATGGGTTATTTAATGCAAACAAAATTTTAGGATAGATTCGTATGAAAAGAATATGTATTCTTTGTCAGAAATTAGTTTCTAGATCAGGGTTTGCCTTTATTTTGCTTTACGGCATATCAACATCTCAATGGGTTATTTAATGCAAACAAAATTTTTAGGATAGGTTCGTATGAATAGAATATGTATTCTTTGTAAGAAATCAGTTCGTAGATCTGGGTGTGGGTTTATTTTGTTTTACAGCATATCAACATCTCAATGGGTTATTTAATGCCGACAAGATTTTTTATTGCTGGTAATATTTTTTGAGCAAAACTGTATTGTTGGTAATAATTTGTTTTCCAAAAATTTATTGCTGGTAGTAAAATCTATTTTTAAACTTACATAATGTTTTGACCCGAGTTTGGGGTTGGGATCGGCGTGCCGGTTTCAAATGATATCCAAAGCAATATGTTCGTTTTCATTCACCCTTGGGAAAGGCATGAATCCATCACTTCCTGCCCAACAAGGAGTCAATAGCGGAGCAGACTGAAATCTCTATCTTTAGGGGCTTGGGGCCATATCTTATAAAAAATCACCGCTTCTCGCCCGATTACCGAAGTTAAGAAACGTCGATCGTGTTCAGTACCTGGATGGGTGTCCGCTTGGGAATACCGGGTGTTGTAAGCTTGAATGTTTAATGGATAGCGGTACGGAATTGGAATATCGGAGAGCCGAGTTCAAATTTCAGTCGGATTCATTGTATTCACTTGTGCGCAAATACCCCTTGGGAAATCCATCTCTTCTACTCCCAGCTATGGGTTAAATAGTAGTACTTGTGTCAGTAAAACTATTATTACCTCAAAAATAAATGTTAAACTCCCCAGATATTATTGGCTTTAAATTCTCTTCAAAAGGTTGATAAGCCGTAAAAAATAAACAATCCAATCAATCTAGGTAACTACTTTCGGAGCAAATGTCTAAACTGAAAACCGATTGGAAGGGAAATTAACAACACCCCCTGTAATGGTAATGATAATGGTAATATTAGCCGTTTCCTTATAAGGAAACATTTGGCATTCATTGGTCGAGCAGCCAGTACTACTGTTGATTGAAATTTATAAAATCTTTCTCTAAAAACAATTTTTCAGGAAAATAGGTTTCTCAAGTCCAGTAGCTGTTATTGATCTTTTCATTATTGATAAGGGATTCCTTCTTACTCTTTTGTTTGAAGTAGTGCGGAATGTCAACATTTAATGTCATTATTTTCTCTTTGAGTTACCTGTGCCATCCATTTTAGTTGTTGCTGCTGTTGAGAGTCCTGAAATGACTCTATATTATTTGATACAGTTCTTTGTTTGTGATCTGTAGCACCAGTTGACAATGTTCAAATAGGTATTGCTTTCCCCATGACCTACAGGCTTCACTCACTCAAATCCAAGTTTAAAGATTGGTTTTAGAAAGCAATCGTAGACAGCTGATAGGTGTTATAAGCTGAACAGGTTTGGCTCTATTTATGATATCCACGTGAAAGTCCTAACCTGACGAGGTTATTTAAGGAGATGACCCGAGTTTCCATGTTTTGGTTTTGTAGCAGTTGGTGGTATTTGGCGAAACTACCTCCGACGCAGCCTTTTCTATGTTCAATTGTTTTTTTTTTCTATGCTAAATTTATTATAACTGATCTAACTTCAGCATGAATGCAAAATAATACTAGTGCCATTTTCTACCTGACTTCAATATGAATACAAAAGGACACTAAAAATCATTGCTGATGAATCTTAACAGAGAATGAATACGAAAGAATTTCAGCACCTTCTTTATGTTGGGTCAGTCACTAGGATATCTTGCTGGTCAGTCACGTGGCTTGGGCCTGAAAACAAAATGATACTTGGACAACCAGAGTTACTCTAGATAAGTCGAGACTGAAGTTGGAAGATAATTTCCGAACAAAGCAATTTGCTATATCTACAATAGATGTCAGTAGTTGAAATTGATGGATAAATTCAGTGATAGACCTTAACACATCGGCGGTTGAGCTGCAGAAACGGAGACCATATTGTTTATCCGAAGGACGCTTGACCAATTCGGCATTGATTAGAGCCTCTTTGCCAAAAAGAGGTAAGAGACTAATAGGCCGATAGTTCGACGGTGGTTTAATGGATAGCGGCTCGGATTGAGGAATTTGAGAGCCGAGTTCGAATTCCAGTCGAATTCATTACATTCACTACGTGCTAATACCCTTGGAAAAAATATGAATCCTCTTCTTCTCCCTCCCACAGCTATGGGTATAATAGCAAGAGAGACCAGGTTCTATAGCTTTGAACTGCAACGTACTGCGGGAAAAAAAATCTGCCTCGTCAGTCATGTATCGAAAGATACATGATCGCCGAAGCGTGTATCACGCATGGTACACAACTGACTGAAATTCACTTATGTCCTAATACCCTTAGGAAAGGTATGAATCCTCTTCTTCTACCCGCTCCTCCCAGCTATGGGTAAATAGCAGGACAGACCGGGTTCTATAGCCTTGGATGGCAAATGGTCTACCGCAGAAAGAAATGTCAACCTACTGTGGAAAAAAAATATGCCTCGTCAGTCATGTATCGAAAGATACATGATCGCCTAAGCGTGTATCACGCATGGCACATAACTGACTGAAATTCACTTACGTGCTAATACCCTTGGGAAAGGTATGGATCCTCGTCTTCTACCCCCCCAATATGGGTAAACAGTAAGAGAGACCGGGTTCTATAGCCTTGAATTGCAACTTGTCTACCGCAGAAAGAAATGGCAACCTACTGCGGGAAAAAAATCTGCCTCGTCAGTCATGTATCGAAAGATACATGATTGCCTAATCGTGTATCACGCATGGCACATAACTGACTGAGATGTTCCTCCATAATTCTCAGACGGAAATTACGGAAGCAGACTTCCAGAAAGTTGGAAAATAAGAAGCAGCGAGGTAAAGATAGGAGAGAGCGGGAGCCGGTATTTGAGAGAGTTGTAGGTATGCCGTCGAATCAGTAAGCCTGGAGACCAAGTTTAGAAATAAGAGAAACCAGGGACTGATTTATCTGCATATCACCCAACAGCGTATCTTAGGGGGAAAATGAGGCAGTGATACTCCATATGAATCGGTAGGGAAGTTGGAAGAGATTTTTCCGGGCAAAGCACGTAGATGACAACACTTCAAATGAACTGAAAAGAAGAGGGACTAAAGATTTGCTTTTCTTTAGCGCACTCTTGCAGAGTCGCCAGTAATTTCTAGAACCAAACTTGTGGAAGTCTATACGGTGTCTTATGCTATCAGTAAATGGTGACTTTTCTTCTTTGAGGACACGCTTGAACTCATTACGACCAAGGACAAAGAGACGTCATTTAATGTCATGGGTCCTTACCTATAACTACAGAATGAACTCTTCCTAACATTATGTATACGACGCTATTATGTATTCGTTCGCGGAGAATGACCAACCCGATCTCGTTTATACGTTTCCTACGGGCATTTTTTGGCCGAGCCTACGGGCTCGGGAAACCCACCATAAACTCGGCCTTGTGCCACATGCAACCCTCGTGGGGGGTGGCTAGATACCGAATCAAGCCGAGCTTCTCGACTTGACGGTCGAACTCTCTGCCTCTGAGCAGAGAGGAACCCGGACGACGCTCCGCCGAAGGGGTCTCTCGTTCGGGGAGAATGACCAACCTGATCTCGTTTATACGTGTCCTACGGGCATTTTTTGGCCGAGCCTACGGGCTCGGGAAACCCACGATAAACTCGGCCTTGTGCCACATGCAACCCTCGTGTGGGGTGGCTAGATACCGAATCAAGCCGAGCTTCTCGGCTTGACGGTCGAACTCTCTGCCTCTGAGCAGAGAGGAACCCGGCCGAAGGGCAGAGTCTCGTTCGGGGAGGTTGACCAACCCGATCCCGTTTATACTGGTTCTACGGGCATTTTTGGCCGAGCCTACGGGCTCGGGAAACCCCGTTAAACTCTGCCTTGTGCCACATCTTTTCCTCGTGTGGTGGGGGGAGCAAGTAAATACCGAATCGAGTCGAGCCGATAGTAGTTCACTCCAAACCAGACTGACAGTCATACTAACACCTTCCACGTCTTGTATTATTATTTCGTGTAATATACCTTCGTTATTTCTACTCTTGTGTTCGTGTTGTTCTTCCTTGGTCCTAACCTGGACCATAACAGTTACAATCGACATGTCGCTCTGATATAGCCGGAAGAAGTGAATGCTGTGGACTATAGCGGGTAAACAGACAAGAGAGAATCAAGGAAAAGTCCCTTGAACGTAATAGATGTTTGTTTTTGTTTTTTTTTTCCTTTTGGTCTATCTCGAGTATAAACACAAATGAATACTGGGAATTTATTAGCTCGTTCAGAAAATAATGTTCGATTTTTTAATAATTCAGAAACGTGCTCTCAAATACGTGATGCGGTCTTTGTACACTCGGGAAAATAGTATTAGTTTGTTGGAAATATAATCTCCAGTTTTAGAAAAAAACAACAACTTTATGTTTTAATTTCATATCAATCTCTTTCAAAAACGTGTTCTCAAATACGTGACGCACCCTTTGTGTATACACTGGAAAATAGTGTGAGGCAGTAGGGAAAATAATGTCCGGTTTTTAGAATAAACCTTTTAATTGTGTTCTAATATATTATTATAATAGTTGCATAAAAATATATTACCTATTTCTAATGATTAAAGAGCCCTCTTTGTTAATTTCATATCAATCTCTTTCAGAAACGTGTTCTCAAATACGTGACGCACCCTTTGTGTATACACTGGAAAATAGTGTGAGGCTGTAGGGAAAATAATGTCCGGTTTTAGAATAAACCTTTTAATTGTGTTCTAATATATTATTATAATAGTTGCATAAAAATATATTACCTATTTCTAATGATTAAAGAGCCCTCTTTGTTAATTTCATATCAATCTCTTTCAGAAACGTGTTCTCAAATACGTGACGCACCCTTTTGTGTATACACTGGAAAATAGTGTGAGGCTGTGGGAAAATAATGTCCGGTTTTAGAATAAACCTTTTAATTGTGTTCTAATATATTATTATAATAGTTGCATAAAAATATATTACCTATTTCTAATGATTAAAGAGCCCTCTTTGTTAATTTCATATCAATCTCTTTCAGAAACGTGTTCTCAAATACGTGACGCACCCTTTGTGTATACACTGGAAAATATTGTGAGGCTGTAGGGAAAATAATGTCCGGTTTTAGAATAAACCTTTTAATTGTGTTCTAATATATTATTATAATAGTTGCATAAAAATATATTACCTATTTCTAATGATTAAAGAGCCCTCTTTGTTAATTTCATATCAATCTCTTTCAGAAACGTGTTCTCAAATACGTGACGCACCCTTTGTGTATACACTGGAAAATAGTGTGAGGCTGTAGGGAAAATAATGTCCGGTTTTAGAATAAACCTTTTAATTGTGTTCTAATATATTATTATAATAGTTGCATAAAAATATATTACCTATTTCTAATGATTAAAGAGCCCTCTTTGTTAATTTCATATCAATCTCTTTCAGAAACGTGTTCTCAAATACGTGACGCACCCTTTGTGTATACACTGGAAAATAGTGTGAGGCTGTAGGGAAAATAATGTCCGGTTTTTAGAATAAACCTTTTAATTGTGTTCTAATATATTATTATAATAGTTGCATAAAATATATTACCTATTTCTAATGATTAAAGAGCCCTCTTTGTTAATTTCATATCAATCTCTTTCAGAAACGTGTTTCTCAAATACGTGAGCTGTAGGGAAAATAATGTCCGGTTTTAGAATAAACCTTTTAATTGTGTTCTAATATGTATACACTGGAAAATAGTGATTAAAGGCTGTAGGGAAACGTAATGTCCGGCACCCTTTTTTAGAATAAACCTAGGGAAAATTGTGTTCTAATAAATTATTATAATAGTTGCATAAAAATATATTACCTATTTCTAATGATTAAAGAGCCCTCTTTGTTAATTTCATATCAATCTCTTTCAGAAACGTGTTCTCAAATATGTGACGCACCCTTTGTGTATACACTGGAAAATAGTGTGAGGCTGTAGGGAAAATAATGTCGGTTTTAGAATAAACCTTTTAATTGTGTTCTAATATATTATTATAATAGTTGCATAAAAATATATTACCTATTTCTAATGATTAAAGAGCCCTCTTTGTTAATTTCATATCAATCTCTTTCAGAAACGTGTTCTCAAATACGTGACGCACCCTTTGTGTATACACTGGAAAATAGTGTGAGGCTGTAGGGAAAATAATGTCCGGTTTTTAGAATAAACCTTTTAATTGTGTTCTAATATATTATTATAATAGTTGCATAAAATATATTACCTATTTCTAATGATTAAAGAGCCCTCTTTGTTAATTTCATATCAATCTCTTTCAGAAACGTGTTCTCAAATACGTGACGCACCCTTTGTGTATAAACTGGAAAAATAGTGTGAGGCTGTAGGGAAAATAATGTCCGGTTTTTAGAATAAACCTTTTAATTGTGTTCTAATATATTATTATAATAGTTGCATAAAAATATATTACCTATTTCTAATGATTAAAGAGCCCTCTTTGTTAATTTCATATCAATCTCTTTCAGAAACGTGTTCTCAAATACGTGACGCACCCTTTTGTGTATACACTGGAAAATAGTGTGAGGCTGTGGGGAAAATAATGTCCGGTTTTAGAATAAACCTTTTAATTGTGTTCTAATATATTATTATAATAGTTGCATAAAAATATATTACCTATTTCTAATGATTAAAGAGCCCTCTTTGTTAATTTCATATCAATCTCTTTCAGAAACGTGTTCTCAAATACGTGACGCACCCTTTGTGTATACACTGGAAAATAGTGTGAGGCTGTAGGGAAAATAATGTCCGGTTTTTAGAATAAACCTTTTAATTGTGTTCTAATATATTATTATAATAGTTGCATAAAAATATATTACCTATTTCTAATGATTAAAGAGCCCTCTTTGTTAATTTCATATCAATCTCTTTCAGAAACGTGTTCTCAAATACGTGACGCACCCTTTGTGTATACACTGGAAAATAGTGTGAGGCAGTAGGGAAAATAATGTCCGGTTTTTAGAATAAACCTTTTAATTGTGTTCTAATATATTATTATAATAGTTGCATAAAAATATATTACCTATTTCTAATGATTAAAGAGCCCTCTTTGTTAATTTCATATCAATCTCTTTCAGAAACGTGTTCTCAAATACGTGACGCACCCTTTGTGTATATACACTGGAAAATAGTGTGAGGCTGTAGGGAAAATAATGTCGGTTTTTAGAATAAACCTTTTAATTGTGTTCTAATATATTATTATAATAGTTGCATAAAAATATATTACCTATTTCTAATGATTAAAGAGCCCTCTTTGTTAATTTCATATCAATCTCTTTCAGAAACGTGTTCTCAAATACGTGACGCACCCTTTGTGTATACACTGGAAAATAGTGTGAGGCTGTAGGGAAAATAATGTCCGGTTTTAGAATAAACCTTTTAATTGTGTTCTAATATATTATTATAATAGTTGCATAAAAATATATTACCTATTTCTAATGATTAAAGATCCCTCTTTGTTAATTTCATATCAATCTCTTTCAGAAACGTGTTCTCAAATACGTGACGCACCCTTTAATGTATACACTGGAAAATAGTGTGAGGCTGTAGGGAAAATAATGTCCGGTTTTAGAATAAACCTTTTAATTGTGTTCTAATATATTATTATAATAGTTGCATAAAAATATATTACCTATTTCTAATGATTAAAGAGCCCTCTTTGTTAATTTCATATCAATCTCTTTCAGTCTCTTATATCAATCTTTTTGAACATGAAAAATGCTTCTCAAACATTAATAGACCTTGGGGTGAAGGATCAACGCTAGTTTCAGAAGTTCTGCAGTGACGATAACGTGTCTTGAAGATCAAGGTAGTAAAGGACGTCGATCCGAAAATTGACAATCAACTTCTGAAATTACTAGTCGTCAAAGTGTCAGAGAAATATTTCAGATAATGGATTTCGGGGCATTACTTGTTGAAATGCTGGCCATTTCAACAAGTAATGTCGGTTTTAGAAAACCTTTTTTATTATAATTATTAAAAAGAATAACAATATTAATAGAGGCTATAGAACCCGGTCTATCCGACTATTTACCTGGAAAATAGCTGGGGCTGAAGAAAATAATGTCGGTTTTAGCTAAACCTTTTAATTGTGTTCTAATTATTATAATAGTGAATAAAAATAAATATTTCCGAATGGAATTTGTTAACTCGGCTCTCTTTCAGAAATTTCTCAATACGTGACGCACCCGTTATCTGGAAAATAGTGTGACTGCGCCTCCCGGTTTAGAATAAAAACAAATTCAACCAAAATTTGAACCCAGCCTGCTGCCCTCTTTCTTTCCAGAACGATAAAAATTACTTTATACACATCCTAACTGGCGGCCACATAAACCTTTTAAGTTAATATAGCGTCGAATAGTGGCGATATTACCTAGATGGGTGATTGTTAATTTGGGAATACCAGGTACTGTATAGCTGGAATGTGTGGTGGTGTAATGGATAATAAAGCTCGGTTTAAAATCTGGTAAAAATATATTAATTGCATCTCAAAGCCTGCTGCCAACATTAACAGAACTTGGCGCTCAAAGAACTTTGCTTATCTTCGGAGAAGTACGGAAAATAATGTTGGTTTCTGAAATTATTTCAGTTGCATAAAATATATTACCTATTTCAAGATTAATCAGCAATTGACAATGAACATATAAAAACACTAGCCGAACAGAACCCGCGTCAAAGTGATAATGGGAAAATAATGTCAGAATAAACCTTTTAATTTGCATTTCAACAATATCATAGGCATAAAAAATATTACCATTTCTAATGATTAAAAACTCTCTTTGTTAATTTCAACCATATCACGTTGTAACCCAACGGTTCTCGTACGAAAATCATCAAGAATTAAACAACGTCAAGCCTGGTATAATATTTCATAAAAAAAAAAAAATTGTTTCAAGATTAAAGATTTTGTTAAATTTCAACTTTCAGACAATAGCACTGGCTGCTCAGTCAATAGGGAAAAATGTCCGAATGTTTCTAATATATTATTAAATTTTTGCTAAATATATTACCATTAAGCATGATTACAAAGATATTCCGTTAATGGTCTATTCCAACGTGACGCACCCTTTGTGTATACACTGGATTCAGAAAAGAAGAAATGAAAGCAAGAGAAAAAAACAAAAACAAAACAAATTACTTCTCTGTTGATATTTAAAAAAAAAACAAAAAACAACCCAGCATGAAGTGGCCACAGGAAACAGGTGGTATAAATATAGGACAAAACTACAATATTTCCTGCAATAAGCCAAAGATCCGCTTATCAGGCGGAATAAATACTGAAGAAACGGTTCTCAAATACGTGACGACCTTTCATACATGGAAAAAATATGCTGTGGAAAATAATTGGTAAAATAAACATTTTCAGCAATAATTCGCATAAAAATATATTACCTATTTCTAATGATTAAAAAAATATCAAGAACACCCCGTGTTCTCAAATAACATCCTTATATTACTGGAAAAAAGATAAAAAAAAAAAAATATGAGCATAAAAATACAAACCGTAGCGATATACGATGACGCCTTTGTGTATTAAATGAGGGGCTGTGGAATAACGAATAAACCTTTTAATTGTGTTCTAATATATTAAATAATGTTGCATAAAAATAGTACCTAATGATTAAAGGCCCTCTTTGTTAATTTTATCAATCTCTTTGTTCTCAAATACGTGACGCACCCTTTGTGTATACACTTCATGGGAAATGTCCGGTTTTGAATAAACCTTTTAATTGTGTTCTAATATATTTGATAAAGTTGAAAAATAAATGAGCCCTCTCAATCGTGTTCTCAAAAGGTGACCTTTTGTGTATACTGGAAACCCTCGAGGCTGTAGGGAAAATAATTCGGTTTTAGAATAAACCTTTTAATTTGTTTAAATTTTAATGGCCGTACCTTTTTTTTTTTTTTTAATCTCTGTAAATAGTAATTATTAGCTGGTGAAATTAAACTTGATAGGAAGTGGGTAAAAACGGAAAACATAATTACCTTCTAAGTATCCGATGAAGGGGTTTCCACTGAAAAATGAAAAAAGAAAAAAATTAGAATCAATTTTGGAAGATAACGGTTAACCCTAGACTTGAACAGGTTAAGATTGCAGTGATCAAGGGAAAAGACATCCTCTTGGGAATCGGTTCCACAAAGTCAAAGGTAAGAAGCACAGATTTATTAGGATATGTGGGGAAGATAACGGTTAACCTTATAACTTGAACAGGTTAAGATTGAACTAGTGATCTGGGGAGAGGGAAGCATCCTCAGGAGAGTCGATTGAACAAAATAAGAAGCTCTCGCAAGAAGGAACTGCGGTTAATGATTTCAAATTCAATGAAATTGACTCCTCTTTGTTAGAAAACCAATCGTTGGTAAAATTTTCAAGATAAATTTATATGAGTAATATATTGCTCGTGGCTCTGTTTAAGCTAATTACAGCAAACAATGAACATATAATAACTAGCCAAACAGAACCCGGTGTCATAATTTTTATCAGTACTACCTTCATTATACGAACAACTTGGAACATCTTGAAAAATTACTGGCTGCTGTTCAGATAATGAAAAAAAATTGAAAAAAAAAATTAACAAAAAAAATTCTTCTTTTTATTTTAAAAAAACAAAATTAAATGTAACTAAAAAACGAAAAAAAAAAAAAAAAAAAATTTCCTGTAATTCCGCTAAATAGAATAAATACTGAAGAGGCGGTTCGTATTGATTGGCTGTTGGTCACATTTTCAATTTTTTGTTAGATAACGGGGGTAGATTTATATTACAAAAAAAAAAAAAAATTTTTAGACAAAGTTTCATGAGTCATTAAATGAACTCTGGAAGGGGGGGTCGATTTGGTGAGGTCAGCTTATGAGGTTTGAAAGAAAAATAAAACTGAATCGCAATGATCCATCTCCAGAACATCACTGATTTATTAATTTTTTAACGCCCTCTAGCGCTAAAAGAGCGTATATTCAAAGCGTAGACAAAAAATCTTAGACGACGGAAAAAAAAAAAAAAGAATATGTTGGGAAGATAACGGTTAACCCTAGACTTGAACAGGTTAAGATTGGGGATATCAAGGGTTTCAACAACGAGACAGGTAGAACACAGTTTCTAGATCTGTGGGGGGTTAACGGTTAAGGGATGTTAAACGGGTTCGCTTCCTGGTAGCGCTCGCCGAAGTAAATTGATTAGTAACAAAAACGGTTATTCTTTTATGGGGCTTAACATCCTCTTGATTAGGAAAATGTTGTCAATCACGGCCCCAGCCCACACTCGTCCAAGACCTAAATATTGCTTTGTTTTTTAACGTTCTATTAAAGGGATTTTCTTCCTCAGTCAGCTAGTTTAATGAGCATCATCGGAGATCTACACAGAAAAAAAAGATAAACATGATGCAATAAAAAGTATGATAAAATATCTTTACCATCACTCAGGAAAAAATAAGACGCCAAGAAAGTGTTATTTGAAACTGAGGAGTAGAAGAAGGTTTCAGCTTCTCACTGGATTTATTTAACTATAGTGAAACGATCCCAATAGAAATATTAGACCTATCAGGATTTATTGTCGGTGGACGCAATCTTAACATAAGATGTCTCTATATCGATAGTGGACTCAGAAAAAAAAATGAAAGTACATTTTGTCAGTGTAAAAAAGGAAGGCAGGAAGAAAGAACTGTTAGTTGTAAGAAAACGGAATACCCGATTGTAAGCCCAAAGTACAACCTGTATATTCGAGTTGTCAAAATTCAATAAACGACAGAGAATGTCACATAAAAATCCGAAAAATATCGAAAGATGCTTTCTACAAACTAATCAAAGTATTAGGTAAGGAACTTGCGCAAATACCATTGGGAAAGATAGGAGTTCACCTCTTCTCCCCCAGTTATGGGTTAATTAGTAAAACTTCTATTATTAAATCATTATCATCTCCCCCCCCCCCAAAAAAAAAAAAATTCTTACAATGTAAAAATATTTTCTGGCTTTAAATAATCTGCAAAGGATTGATAAGCCTTAGAAAACAATTCAATTAATCGGTCCAGTAAACTGGAAAACGTCATCCAAGATAAAGAAGAGACTTGACGCAAAAGAGACGCGGTTCCTTTCAATATATGACAAGAATACCATAGACAGAGCATGAGAATAACAAGGAAGACAAAGAAAATAAGAAGCTACTAAAAGACAGAAGCTGTGGAGAGCCATGGTCACCCACGTTCTGAAGAGATATGAAATATAAAAGAATTAAACGGATTGCAGAACAAGAAATAAGCGGGATAATAAAGTGTCTCTTAGTTACTTAGAGGTACGGAAGATGTGGAGAGTCATGATCGCTCACATTCTGAAGAGATGGTATAAAAAAAAGAAGTGAATTGATAGAAAAACAAGTACTAAGAGTGATGGCCACGTGTCATAGATAACTTAGACCAATGAAAAGACAGAAGCTGTGGAGAGCCATGATCAGCCACGTTCTGAAGAGATGGAATAAAAAATAGTGAATGGATGGCAGAAAAAGAATTAAGAGTGATGGTAATGTGTCGTAGGTTACTTAGAGCAACGAAAGGAGAGAAGCTGTGGAGAGCCATGATCAGCCATGTTCTGAAGAGACATGAAATATGAATTGAGAGAAAAACAAGAACTAAGAGTGATGGTCAAATGTCATAGATAACTTAGAGCAACGAAAGGATAGAAGCTGTGGAGAGCTATGATCAAACACGTTCTGAAGAGAAATTGCACGGGAAAAAAGGACAAAAAGTGAATGGATTGAAGAGCAAGCACCAAATAAGGTGGCAACGGTTACTTAGAACAAAGGACAGGAAGTTGTGGAGAACAATGAATGTCCACGTCCAGCAGGGGCATGGTATATAAAAGAAGAGGAATTGATCCCAAATAAACAACGTCGCGGAGTGCAACTGTCTTACAGTGTACGCAGAAGACAAAGTAGCCATTGAGAAAAATGGATCTTTTGTGATGGAAGTTGAAGCGGGAAAAAAGCTGAATGGGAAATGAACCCCTTTTATCAAATAGCACACTCTGAAATGAAGACAAACAAAAATATAGAACAATGGCGTGTATGTGCGTAGAACAGGATATATTTTAGAGAATGAAAGAAACTGCTCAGAGATTTTAGATTCAAATGGATTGCCCAGTCCAGGTCAAAAGACCGGATCTGTTCGTTGTAAACACTCAATAAAAGGTCACAAGCGACACACACTTGGGCGATCATGTCTCTTTTGATATCATGCCTGACTAGGCAGATGTTCCTGCAGTAATCTGGCATTTCTCTCTGCGGTAAACTGGCTGCCAATCAAGGCTATACGTCCTGTTGGATTACGGTGATATCACGTTGAAAAACTGGTTCTCGTACGATCGCCGAAATGAAGCAACGTCGAGCCTGGAAGGGCGACCGTATTGGGAATACCAGTTGCTGTGAGCTGGGATGTGCGGGTGGTGTAATAGATAACGGTTCGGAGTTTTGAAATCGGAGAACCGACTTCTAATTCCAGTCATGTTCGTTATGTTGACCAACGCGCACCTACGCGCAAATACCCTTGGGAAAGGCATGGTTCAACCTCTTCTTCCCATCTATGGGTTAATTAGTAGGACTTGTATCAGTATTATTGTATCATTATTATCTCCAAGATATTCTTATGATCTAAAAAAATTTTCTGGCTTTAAATAACCGACAAAAGGGTGATAATCCGTAAAAAATTAATCAATCATATCTTACTACCAACCTAAAGTCGGTAGTAGAACATTATTATTATTATTATTATTTCTTCCTTCGATTTCTGTTGTATACACATTTCCTTCCGGGTCCCAACCTCAGATTTTTCACTGATTATTTTTGTAAAAAGAAAAACAAAAAATAAAAAATAAAAACTTAAGGTCACACACAATTTACGTAGATATAATAATAATAATAATAATAATAATAATAATAATCGAAAAATCACCCATAGTAAAAATAGTAATAACTAGCAGTAGAGCCCGGCGTTGCCCGGGGATGTAACAGTAAGAGATAGATCAAGTATCAACCATCATAAAGACTGAAAAATAAAATTGACAAAGATTATTGTTTAAGGTTGACGGACATGCATGTCTTAGTTTTTTGTTTTTTTTGTTTTTTTTATGAATTGGTCAAACCCAAACTCAAACAAAAACATTGTTTTCAATCGTTATGAGTCTACCGATTGAATAGAATTTTATTATAAACAATTGTCTTGTAAATGGAATTTTTAAAGCATTCTGAATGTAAAAATAAAGAAAACAGTGTGCAAGACAATAAGAAACACTACTTGCCAAAAAAGTGAAGTTTTGTTGAAATCGGTTGAAAAATGTAGGAAATCCGATCCCATATATAAACGAACACACACACACACAAACAACCTGGGTTTTATAATAAGTATAACTCGATATGAGTTGTCCCCCTTTCATTCTGGCGACAGTGATGCCTCTTAATCGTGTTTTCAAATTGATTTCGTTCAAAAACAATTGTTTTTCCAATTTTGGCGCAGTCAGAACCACCGCAAGGTAATTTTACGTAGTCCTGTGAAGTTTTGTTGAAATCGGTTGAAAAATGTAGGAAATCTGATCCAATATATAAACGTACACACACACACACACACACACACACACACACACACACAATCTGCGTTTTATAATAAGTAAGATTATAATCACGGAGACAGATAGATAGACATATAGAGAAAGAGAGAGAGAGAGAGAGAGAGAATGAACACGCTGAGATTGCTAAATATGAAAAGTATTGTTATGATAGATAGATAGATAGATAGATAGATAGATAGATAGAAAGACAGATGTGAATAGGCTGATATTTGATTATAGATAGGTAGAAATACATAGATATTAACACATTGAGATAGATAGATAGATAGATAGATAGATAGATAGATAGATAGATAGATGTGAATAGGTTGACATGATAGATTCATAGAGAGATAAATAGATGTGAACACATTGAGATAGATAGATAGATAGATAGATAGATAGATAGATAGATAGATAGATAGAAAACTCAACAAATATGTCGATATTTCAACCGGCTTTTATTGACGAGCCATAGAAAATGTGTTTCATTTCAGATTCATATTTGTTGCAAACTTTGGCTACTTCTTCCATTCATCAAACCGAACATATTTGGAAACAAACATTTTAAAAAAAAAAAAAAACTTCTCTTTAAAACACGTCCATTTGTCGTAAGTTTTATGAAAAGATATTTATACAAATATGTATTTTGCTTCTATTACCGAAAATAAATAATAGATTATAACTTGGGGGGGGGGGTTAAGCTTGGCTTTAAGAGATTTTCTTTTGTTTTTTTTCCTTGTTTTGTTTAGCGGGAGTTGTTGCAAAATTCTGACATTGTAGTAATTATGGCAAATTCTTTGTTGACAAGTTTTTTTGTTTCTTTTTTTTTTTTACAGTTTATCAATCTTTTGTTGGTTATTTAAAGACGAAAGATATTCTGAAGTGTACTGACGCTTACAGTACCCTGGGATCGACGCTGCTTAAATTTGGTGATCGAACAATTGACTGATTTTTTTTTATGGCTTATCAACCTTTTGCAGGTTATTTAAAGCCATGAAAAAAATTTAGATTATAAGAAATGTCAGGTCGAAACACCGACTCTCGTACGATAACCAAAGTTCAGCAAAGTCGGGCGTGGTCAGTACCTCGATGGGTGACCGCTTGGGAATACCAGGTGCTGTAGGCTTGGATGTGCGGGTGGTGTAATAATGGATAACGTCTCAGAATTGGAAATTATTATATATTATTACATGTATTTATATATATTATATACAGTGTAACCCGGATGTAAGAGACCCAGATATAAGAGAAAACCGGATAAAAGAGAGATTTTCTCTGGTCCCAAAGTGTTCCCATACTTACCTAAACAAAATAGACCAAACCCGGATATAAGAGAAACCCGGATATAAGAGACTTCTTCTCCGGTCCCGACAACTCTCTTATATCCGGGTTACACTGTAAAATGAAAGAACAGTAAGATATATAATCCAGTGTTCTTATAAAAAAAATTTTGTCACCTAATAATTTCCATACTTATACTTGATGAATTCTACATACTGTAAGGGATTCTAATTACATTTAATTGTTCTTAAAAGAAATATAGTATATTAAAAATTAAAAGTAAAAATATTTCAAATCGTAGTTAAGTAAAAAGTATTCTAACCTAAACACCCCCCAAAAATCTTTAAATATATGAATGGGAAAAAAATGCCGTAAGAATTTTTGCCGTTAACAATAAAATTTAAAAAAAATCCAGACGGCATGCATTTAACGGATGTTAGATTTCATTGAAAAATACATCCCTACCCCCTACCAAAACGTAACTAATAACTGATACATCAAAATACAGCGATAATGAACACGCAGACACCCCTTCTCTAGTAAAGTGGATTTATCTGTAACCTTGGAAACATGAATTATGATATTAGCTGTGTCTTTAAAACCAAGTAATTTTAAAAGTTACTCCAAAATTCGCTTGAGGATGAAATGGAACTAATGTCTTTAACTTAATTACAAAATTAAATTCGGGGCTTTTAGCTTCCATTTTTGAAACATGGTTAGAACTGTGTAGCGAAAAAATATTTTAAATCAATTAATTTATAATATATATATATATTTTACTTTCTACTATCACGCCTCTTTACTCTCGCTCCCACTATTTTTAACCCTTTGCGTGCTTGTGGCATCCCACCTTGTTTGGGGCTGTAATGCTTAAAAAAAAACTACCCGACAGAATTATTTTCAGATCATAAAAGTTGTCTGATGATCGCTTAAAGTTTGAAACTACTAGTCACTGTGACGTTTTGATTCTAGGCTGTAAAAACAGTCTGATGATCTCTTATAAGTGAAACTAACAGTCATCATTCGCTTTTAGTTTTATGACGAACTGCGTCTTTCTACAAACGGTCTATTCTCGCTGCTAAGCATTTTCCCCTATAAATATAGCAAATTATATAAAATATGTGTTTGTGTGTATGTTCTAGTCTTTGCCACGCACTTTTTTTTTTCTTGTGAATGGATCGTAATTGTTGGAAATTATTGGGGGAAAAAAACTAGGTCAGTGAACTACTGAATTGTGGGTAAACATAATTAGAGCGTTAGTGTTGAACCTGAGGCGACAACAAAAATGTTGGAGAGACCGACGCAGTCACAGACATGGAAAGGCTAATCGCCCGATGGACCTGCTAAAGGTCCGCCCATACATTTCTTGGCCAACAAGCGTTTGAAACACGTAGCATGAAGTTTTCATCTTTGATTTTATATGCCATGTCCTTTCAAAATCTAGGCAGTCATGGCTCTCCACAACTTCCTGTCTACCTCTAACCATCCCTCATTTTAACTATTCTATTCTATTCCTTCAAATTCGCTACTCGCTTCTTCTAGATTCTTGGAGAATTTATCAACTCACAGAACATTCTGCAAATTTTGCCTGAGTGGAAAGAGTTAACGCAATCTATATATAAAATTCTGTGGCTTTCGATAGTCTGTACGTCCGTCCGTCACACCCGCTAAAATAGCCATACATAGACTGTTCGAAGTGCAAACAGTTTCGGGGGTACAAAGTTCAGTTAAATTTACTAGGGTGTGTAGATAGTACAATACATTTCCGATAATTATTTTGGAAAAATTAAGTTTTATTATTTAACATGCAAACTACCCCCAATATTTTAAAAACAATTTAATGATTAAAATAACAAATACTTATTTAATAAAAACGTAATATTGTTTTTTGCATATCTTTTTTTAAGTTTTTAGATATACAATAATCCTGTTTCCAATTCGCCCTGCCTTTGTGTTGACTATAAACGAATCACGCGGCCAAACACTTCAAAACGTTGGAATTTGACCCGAGAAAGAAATATTTACACATGACCAGTTGTATGTTGCATGCTCAAGAGTAAGAAATCCTAAGAATTTATTCTTCGTTGTTAAAAAGAAAAGAAGGAGATTTTCTTTAAAAAATATTGTTCACCAAATTAAACTGCGAAGTAGGGTTTTTGTTAAAGCATTTTTTCAAACAAGTCAACTTATTCAAATTTCATCGCTTGATTTGCGAAATTGAACGAAACGTAGGACTTGTAAATCTCGGCAAAAAATGTTAACGATAAATTTAACAGTACTAAATACTGAGACGATTTCGACACGCGTCAGAGTGATGCTAAAATATTCTAGTTTTTTTCAAATTTGTCGTGAGGAAAAAATCGTTTTACCGCTTTTCGTTTATACGAAAATATCATTTACTAGAAATACAAGTGAAAATTTCACGAGTTCCCTATTTGAATTTTCTGATGAATTTAAAATTTTAAGTTAATGATTAAATAAATATATGGCGCGTTCTACGACAATAAAATATCCGGAGAAATTTCCCTGGCGTAGCGATAAATAACTGAGCTTAGCAACTTTAACAAAATATTTCAATAACAATCGTAAATACTGGTCGTTTTTTTAAGAAGTAAGGGGGTACAAATGAAAAGACAACTTTCTTCCATTTCATTGAAACAACCGTTAAAAACTTCTTTCTTTCATTTTCTCACAGAAACCATTTAGTGTCTCTTAAATGTCCTCTCCGTTTTTCCAGGCGATCAAAACGGAATAGTCCCTTATTTATGAGGTATTGGCAAGATGTAACAGTCGTACTAAGGGACGGACAAACAGAATTATAATATGATAGTAGAAATTGATACTGTTCCGAGTAACTTTATAATTTATATTTTATTATTAATGGCTAGACAAGAAAAAATATTAACATGCTTTTAAAAAAAGAACAAAAAATATATACTTTTCTCCTTTTCATAATTTATTAATTATTATTTTAAAAACAAATTGTGAGAGGGTGATTATCGCCCCTGAAATAATAATGACGATAATAAAGTAGGATAAGCTATAAAACAGAAAACGCCAAGTGAAAGAGAGGCGTTTTCGAATAAGCAAGATGTTAATACGCTGTAAAGACTTTGAAATGTAAATGTTTCAGAAGGTTAATTTGGAACACGAAATACAATCTTTTTGTAAGTGTACAAAGGATATCAGATTACTAACAGAAAATTATTGGAATAATAATAATTTTAAAAAAAAGAAATGGATTTTGACACTATAAGAATAGAAGATAAAATAAAGGATGTTTTGATCTAGAATTTATTTTTGAAACAAGACACTCTGTAGTTTACAAAAAGCGGCAGAATAATTAATAGCGAGTTGATAAACAATAGCGTCTTGTTGTGAACCGTGGAAACCAATCGATAAAAAAGTAAATTGTTTATTCTCGGAGGAATGAAGTTGTACTTTGATAGTAGGTCAGTGCGTTCACATTAGAAAAACAGATACGTCACCAGTCTGTTACATAGAAGCCGGTTTTCTTAATAAAGACGCGAGCCAACCGGAGAAAGGGAGTTTTTGGGTTCGTCTGTCTTCGAATGCAGTCGAACTGAGTGGAGAGACGTCAGAGATTAAAAAGGAAGCGTCCGCTGTGTGTTGCTGACGCTGAGAGCGAAGAAGTGAAATACCGCCGCTAACATCTAAGAACCGCTACCCTACTACTACTACTATTACTACTACTGAGAACAGAACATCGAAGGTTGTAGTAGTTGCGCTAAGAACAGACCAAAAAGGGTTAAAACGAAGGCGACGTATATCCTCTACCGGAATTATTTGAAGTATTTGTTTGTTTGGCTATTGTTCACATACAAGAAACATTCAACTTGTGCAACAAGAATTATTATTTTTTGTGTGTTTGCTTTTATATATAAAAAAGAACTTTTGTCCTTTAAAAATTGAATCGACTTGGTTATATTTATTTTTCTGTTAACCTGATTCTCACCCGACGAACACGCAGGTGGACCAACGGAGAGCTTCCGGGTTTCTGTGATCTGATGACTACTCTCCAGGATCAAAACAATCACAACGTGGCTGGAGGGTGGCTTCGAATTGACATTGGGAACCGGAGACTTGTGTCTAACCTGCAATACTCGACCATACCGGAGCAATGGCCGGTCTTGTGGAGTGTTACAAAATTTATATTTTTCTTTTAAATCATTTTGTCCCCGAGCAAGGTGATAATGCCGCAAAACGCAAGGAGCTACTGGCAGCGAAAGAGAATAAGAAGATTTTACTAAGGAGAAAGGAAAATAATGGTGGCTGTCATAACTTTTTGGTGATATGGCAGGCTGGAGGCTACTGCTGTTCATAATGAGGTTATCAGGTTGGCAGTTTTCTGCTTGCTGCATCCCGACTGGTAGGAAGAAACGCAGAGAGAGAGAGAGAGAGAGAGGGGGGGCTTTATCTATACTATCAGAAATTATCTATACTATCAGAAATTATCTATACTATCAGAAATTTTCTATACTATCAGAAATTATATCTAGAAAACAAAAGTCATGAGAAGAAGGTGAACGATAAAGGAAGAAGAGATAACTGAGTTTATTAGCAAAAGTCGAAAGTACACTTAAGAAATATACGGAAACTTAAAAGGATCAGGGTTACCAGATTAATTTTTTTATTTAAAGCTAAATAATACTTATAAAAAGCTAGAATAAAGCCAAATTATTTTTTTTTCATATAAAGCTAGGGAAAAAGCCAAATAAACATATGAGATTTTATTTATCTATTAGGTTGGTGCGAAAATAATGACGTAATAATGTCGTTTTTTGACTTTAAAAAATAAGTTAAAAAACGACATTATTACGTCATTATTTTTGCACCAACCTAATATTAATATACCTTGGCATTTTAGGCTTTTTATAATGAAAATTTTTTATTTCTTTCAATTGTATAGTGAAGATTTTCTTTTTAGCTGTAAATTCGGAAATTTAATTTATTTAGAAAACAATAGTCTGATTCGCTTGGAAATTTTGATTTTGATTTATTTAGAATTTTAATAAAATTTTATGATTAAAAACGTTTTGGATAAATTTCATAAAATTTAAATTTGTAAAATGATTTTTTTTTTTTTACCTAACTTATTAAATCGAATGATAGAATAATAATTGTTTCATTAATTATTCTTTTTTTTTTTTTTAGTATCTATATCCGTACGACTTTTTTTCATTTAAAGAACTTTGAAAAAAAACATTGGTGAAGAGGGTTGAGCACGTAAAAGACCAGGAAAAAATGATGATTAGTTTATTTATTGATATGGCAGAGAATTATAAAAGAGACATTTCTCCCTTTTGATTGGCTGCTGAAATTGGTATAGGCTTGCAAAAGATTCTTTATTACTTTTTTTTTTTTTTCACAATAAATTCCAGGGGTCTCTTCCCCTTCTGGGTTAAAGATATGATGATAAAAAGGGCCGAAATCTCCCATAATTCAGGCACATCATTGGGGATAAAGAAAAAAGAGAAAAGATTGCAGCATAGCAGCTGTAATATAGTTTATTATATATTATAACATGTCAAAAAGAAACCATGAAAAAGCCAAAGACACCAAACGAATTGTCTGGCGCCAAACTCACATGAAAAATGACAGATTTCATAAAAAAGCCAATCTAGCAACCCTGAGTGGGAGATGCTTGTGAACATAGACACCAAGGCCATGTTTGTGGACACTAGAGCCCTTTCAAAAGCGATGAAGATAGCCATGAACATATAATTCGGTGGAAGAGATTGAAGGTTTCAGATTAATTTCACAGAGAGCTAGGATGTCTGGAGAATGTTCCATGAGAGATGATTTTATATTACTGTTGTAGCATGCCTACTGACGATAATGGGCATGTCCCCATTTACATAAATACAGTAGTAAATACTGTATGTTGGTCTGCAGTTGGGGATTCGTCTCCAGCTCTGCTGGTCAAACTCTCTGCCTCCTAGGAGAGAGGATCCCCAGACGAGGCTATGTCGAAGGGCAGAATCTCGTCTCGAGAAACAGCTACCCAACCCCGTGTTTATACGGAGTCTACGGTGAAATTTTGGCAGAGCTTACAGGCTCGGATACCCTACGTTAAATTCGGCCTTGTACTACATCTGACCGCGTGGGGCGGTTGGTAGATACTCTGCAGTTTATTTGTCCTCAGCTGTGCTGGTCAAACTCTCTGCCTCCGCGGAGAGAGGATCCCCAGACGAGGCTATGTCTAAGGGCAGAATCTCATCTCGGTAAACAGCTACCCGACCCCGTTTTATACGGGTTCTCCGGTCAATTTTTAGCCGAGCCTACGGGCTCGGATACCCCACAATAAACTCGTCCTTGTGCCACATCTGATCGCGTGGGGCGGTTGGCAGATATCCTGCAGTTGGAGATTCATTATGGAATTCACTTTTCTCACTTCTAGCAGTTGACAATTTCTACGCGCCGCTGGCGAATCTTATACGTGTTGTTCGTGTCCTAAGCAGTATCGTTCATTACGAACATTCGTTTGATTATTCTATTCAGTAACCTTTCTTAGGTTACAACAACTACGAATGTCACAAATGATGGAGAAAGAAAGGTTGAGGGGTAACGTGCTTTTTAGTTGTTTTTTTGTTGTTTGTTTGTTTTGGGGTTGTTTTTTTTTTGCAAGCTGGTTTAGTCTTATTTTGTTTCATTTTTTTCAGTCATGATATGTTTTTAAAGGTGGGAAAGTTCAATAATAAAAGTAAAAAGTAACATGAACTAGCCGGAAATGGCGTAGCATAGTGTGGCCTCGAGGTTGCCAACCAGAAGTGCTTGCAGGGACAACTATCCATGGGCGACATCGCACTGCATGAACACAGATATTCATGACTGTTGAAGAAAACTGTCTCTCTAACCGCTAGCTAAGAGCACCAGACCAGATATGGCAGCAGTATTCAATTTCACAGACGAATGGTAGATTTATAAATGTGCAAGAAGAATTCTGACGCGAAGAATTGTCTGGCACGAAACAGCGAACAAACTTTCCAGTAGAGAGATATACATCTTCAATATGAATATGAAATGTCAGTAACGAAAGATGTCATGTAGAGATTGGCGGCACGGGAGTTAGGATCGGAGTGCCGGGTTCAAATGTTATCCGAAACAGTATGTTTGTTTTCATGCAAAAAACACTTGCGGAAGGCTTGAATCCATAGCTTTCGCGCTCAACTAGGACTAATCCTTAGTTTTGGAGGCTTACGGTCATATCTCGTTGAAAACACCGCTTCTCGCTCGATTACCGAAGTTAAGCAACGTCGAAACTGTTCAGGACCTAGATGGGTAAACGCTTGGGAATACCGGGTGTTGTAAGCTTGAATGTGATGGTATTTTAATAGATAACGGCTCAAAATTGGAAAATCGACTTAAGTCCCCACATATGGGTTAAATAATAATACTTGTATCATTATCTCCAAAAAGATTTTGAAGTTCACAAATACAAATATTTTTATCTTTAAATATGATTCAAAAGGTTGATAAGACGCAAAAAATAATTCAATCTAGATTTGGTAAGAAAGCAATCTGAATTGAAAACTGACTGGGAGTGAAATTAACCCCATCCCGTAATGGTAATAACAGCTGTTTTCCTACAGAGTACTTTCATTTGATGTTAATAAAATCTTTCTCTTCAAATATTTTTCCGGAAAGTAGGTTTCTCAAGGACATTGTTATTGTTCTTTCCAGTACTGATAAGCAGTTTCCCTCCTAACCTTTTATTTGAAGTAGTGCGGAAAGTCAACACCTTAATTAGACCATTATTTTTTTCGAGTTGCATGTGCTATCCATTTTAGTGGTTACTGTTTTAGCAAGTCTTCAATTCATCTGTTTGCTTTCATCTGGCTCAATTCTATGTGATTCTGTAGCGCCAGTCCTCAATGCTCGAAGAAGGATAATCTTTGTTAAGATCCATAGGCTTCACTCGCTTAAAGTGGTTTTATACAACTGAGAGATTAGAAGTTTCCGAACGGGTTTTGCACCTTATATGACAGCCATATGAAAAATCACGTTCTGACGAGGCAATTGAAGACAATGACTCCAGTTTTCAGGTTGAAATTTTGATTTTGTAGCAATTTACACCATTGGCCAAAACTACATTATGATCAATTTCCTTATCTTCTATAGTAAATTTTTTATAACTGATCCATACACCAAGGGAAGGTCACATAATTTTACAGTTCAAACTACCTCTAGTGAAGCCTATTCTATGTTCAATTTCCATATCTTCTATACTAAATTTATTATAACTGATCCATACACAAAGGGAAGGTCTCATCATTTTGCAGTTCAAACTAGCTCTAGTGCAGCCTATTCTAGGTTCAATTTCCTTATCTTCTATACTAAATTTATTATAACTGATCCATACACCAAGGCAAGATTTCATCATTTTACAGTTCAAACTAACTCTAGGGCAGCCTATTCTAGGTTCAATTTCCTTATCTTCTATACTAAATTTGTTATAACTGATCCATACACCAAGGCAAGGTCTCATCATTTTACAGTTCAAACTACCTCTAGTGCAGTCTATTCTAAGTTCAATTTCCTTATCTTCTATACTAAATTTGTATAACTGATCCATACACCAAGGCAAGATTTCATCATTTTACAGTTCAAACTAACTCTAAGGCAGCCTATTCTAGGTTCAATTTCCTTATCTTCTATACTAAATTTATTATAATTGATCCATACACCAAGGCAAGTTCTCATCATTTTACAGTTCAAACTACCTCTAGTGCAGCCTATTCTAGGTTCAATTTCCTTATCTTCTATACTAAATTTATTATAATTGATCCATACACAAGGGGAAGGTCTCATAATTTTACAGTTCAAACTAACTCTGGTGCAGCCTATTCTTGGTTCAATTTCCTTATCTTCTATACTAAATTTATTATAATTGATCCATACACCAAGGCAAGGTCTCATCATTTTACAGTTCAAACTACTTCTAGTGCAGCCTATTCTAAGTTCAATTTCCTTATCTTCTATACTAAATTTATTATAATTGATCCATACACCAAGGCAAGGTCTCATCATTTTACAGTTCAAACTACCTCTAGTGCAGCCTATTCTAGGTTCAATTTCCTTATCTTTTATACTAAATTTATTATAATTGATCCATACACAAAGGGAAGGTCTCATCATTTTACAGTTCAAACTACCTCTAGTGCAGCCTATTCTAGGTTCAATTTCCTTATCTCCAATACTAAATTTATTATAATTGATCCATACACCAAGGCAAGGTCTCATCATTTTACAGTTCAAACTACTTCTAGTGCAGCCTATTCTAAGTTCAATTTCCTTATCTTCTATAGTAAATTTATTATAATTGATCCATCCAAGGTCTCATCATTTTACAGTTCAAAAAGTGCAGCCTATTCTAGGTTCATTTCTTATCTTTTATACTAAATTTATTATAATTGTTCAAAGGGAAGGTCTCATCATTTTACAGTTCAAACTACCTAGTGCAGCCTATTCTAAGTTCAATTTCCTTATCTCCTATACTAAATTTATTATAATTGATCCATACACCAAAGCAAGGTCTCATCATTTTACAGTTCAAACTACCTCTAGTGCAGCCTATTCTAAGTTCAATTTCCTTATCTTCTATACTAAATTTATTATAATTGATCCATACACAAAGGAAGGTCTCATCATTTTACAGTTCAAACTACCTCTGGTGCAGCCTATTCTAAGTTTTTCAATTTTCCCTTATCTTCTATACTAAAATTATACTAAATTTCATTTTAATTCAAATCCATACTATTCTAGGTTCAATTTCCTTATCTTTTATCTAAATTTTTATAATTGTCCAAACAAGGGAAGGTCTCATCATTTTACAGTTCAAAGCTAGTGCAGCCTATTCTAGGTTCAATTTCCTTATCTTCTATACTAAATTTATTATAATTGATCCATATAATTTGAGTTCAAATACACAGCCTATTCTAGGTTCAATTTCCTTATCTCATCATTTATTATAATTGTTCAAAGGTCTCATCATTTTACAGTTCAAACCTCTAGTGCAGCCTATTCTAAGTTCAATTTTCTTATCTTCTATACTAAATTTATTATAATTGATCCATACACAAGGGTAAGGTCTCATCATTTTACAGTTCAAACTACCTCTAGTGCAGCCTATTCTAGGTTCAATTTCCTTATCTTCTATACTAAATTTATTATAATTGATCCATACACAAAGGGAAGGTCTCATCATTTTACAGTTTACAGTTCAAACTATCTTCTATACTAAATTTGTTATAAGATCCATACACACAAAGGCAAGTCTCATCCTATTCTCTAGGTTCAATTTAAGTTCAATCTCTTATCTTCTATACTAAATTTATTATAATTGATCCATACACAAAAGGGGCAAAAAGGTCTCATCATTTTACAGTTCAAACTACCTCTAGTGCAGCCTATTCTAGGTTCAATTTCCTTATCTTCTATACTAAATTTATTATAATTGATCCATACACAAAGGGAAGGTCTCATCATTTTACAGTTCAAACTACCTCTAGTGCAGCCTATTCTTGGTTCAATTTCCTTATCTTCTATACTAAATTTGTTATAATTGATCCATACACAAAGGCAAGGTCTCATCATTTTACAGTTCAAACTACCTCTAGTGCAGCCTATTCTAAGTTCAATTTCCTTATCTTCTATACTAAATTTATTATAATTGATCCATACAAGGTCTCATCAACAGTTCAAACTAGGTCTCATCATTTTGATCCATACACCAAGGCAAGGTCTCATCATTTTACAGTTCAAACTACCTCTAGTGCAGCCTATTCTAAGTTCAATTTCCTTATCTTCTATACTAAATTTATTATAATTGATCCATACACAAAGGTAAGGTCTCATCATTTTACAGTTCAAACTACCTCTAGTGCAGCCTATTCTGGTTCAAGCTTATCTTCTATACTAAATTTATTATAATTGATCCATACCACAAAGGAAGGTCTCATCATTTTACAGTTCAAACTACCTCTAGTGCAGCCTATTCTTGGTTCAATTTCCTTATCTTCTATACTAAATTTTATTATAATTGATCCATACACAATGGAAAGGTCTCATCATTTTACAGTTCAAACTACCTCTGGTGCAGCCTATTCTGGTTCAATTTGTTTTAAACTAAAATATTATAATTTCTAACCATTTTTTCTCAGTTAGGTTGGATTACATGTTTTAATTGATTACAGAAGGTCTCATCATTTTACAATTTTATTTTAGTCCAGAGTTCAATTTCTTTATCTGAATACTAAATTTTTATAATTGATCCATTGGATTTCAGTTCAAACTCTAGTGCAGCCTATTCTAGGTTCAATTTCCTTATCTATTATACTAAATTTATTATTACAAAATTCAAACACAATTCTAAGGTCTCATTTTTTTACAGTTCTGCTTCGCGTGTCTACAGTGCAGCCTATTCTAGGTTCAATTTCCTTATCTCCAATACTAAATTTAATTGATCCATAAGTAAGCTTGACCATTAATTTGTTATTTTTTGCATCATTTTAGTTCAAACCTTTTGCAGCCTATTCTAAGTTCAATTTCCTTATCTTCAATACTAAATTTATTATAATTGATCCATACACCAAGGCAAGGTCTCATCATTTTACAGTTCAAACTACCCGAGTGCAGCCTTTCTAAGTTCCTTATCTTCTATACTAAATTTATTATAATTGATCCATAGCAAGTGTTTCATCATTTTTCAGTTCAAACTCCATCAATTCAACAGTGCAGCCTACTAGGTTCAATTTCCTTATCTTCTATACTAAATTTATTATAATTGATCCATACACAAGGAAGGTCTCATCATTTTACAGTTTCTAACCTCTAGTGCAGCCTATTCTGGGTTCAATTACTAAATTTATTATAATTGATCCATACCCTGATCCGTCAAACTTCTACCTGAGTAGCCTATTCTAGGTTATTCTTCAATACTAAATTTATTATAATGGTTGGGGAGGTTTCATCATTTTACAGTTCAAACTATTATTGAGCCTATTCTGTTCAATTTCCTCCCTCGACTAAATTTATTATAATTGATTACACCAAGGCAAGGTCTCATCATTTTACAGTTCAAACTCCATCTAGTGCAGCCTATTCTAGGTTCAATTTCCTTATCTTGATACTAAATTTATTATAATTGATCCATACACACAAGGGGAAGGTCTCATCATTTTACAGTTCAAACTTCTAGTGCAGCCTATTCTAGGTTCAATTTCTATCTTCTATACTAAATTTGTTATAATTGATCCATACACAAAGGTCTCATCATTTTACAGTTCAAACTACCTCTAGTGCAGCCTATTCTAAGTTCAATTTCCTTATCTTCTATACTAAATTTATTATAATTGATCCATACACAAAGGCAAGGTCTCATCATTTTACAGTTCAAACTTCTCTAGTGCAGCCTATTTGTTTCTTTCCTTATCTTCTATACTAAATTTATTATAATTGATCCATACACCAAGGCAAGGTCTCATCATTTTACAGTTCAAACTACCTCTAGTGCAGCCTATTCTAAATTTTTATCTTCTATACTAAATTTATTATAATTGATCCATACACAAAGGGAAGGTCTCATCATTTTACAGTTCAAACTACTTCTAGTGCGGTTCAATTTCCTTATCTTCTATACTAAATTTGTTATAATTGATCCATACACAAAAGCAAAGGTCTCATCATTTTGGAGTTCAAACTACCTCTAGTGCAGCCTATTGGTTCAATTTCCTTATCTTCTATACTAAATTTATTATAATTGATCCATACACAAAGGAAGGTCTCATCATTTTACAGTTCAAACTACCTCTTGCAGCCTATTCTCTTGTTCAATTTCCTTATCTTCTAATACTAAATTTATTATAATTGATCCATACACAAAGGGAAGGTCTCATCATTTTACAGTTCAAACTACCTCTAGTGCAGCCTATTCTTGGTTCAATTTCCTTATCTTCTATACTAAATTTATTATAATTGGATCTCATCATTTTACAGTTCAAACTACCTCTAGTAACCTATTCTAGTTCAAATTCTATACTAAATTTATTATAAGATACACAAAGGCAAGGTCTCATCATTTACAGTTCAAACTACCTCTAGTGCAGCCTATTCTAAGTTCAAGCCTTATCTTCTTACTAAAAATAATTGATCCATACACAAAGGAAGGTCTCATCATTTTACAGTTCAAATAAACCTTCTAGTGCAGCCTATTCTAGGTTCAATTTCCTTATCTTCTATACTAAATTTATTATAATTGATCCATACACAAAGGAAGGTCTCATCATTTTACAGTTCCTACCTCTAGTGCGCCTATTCTTGGTTCAATTTCCTTATCTTCTATACTAAATTTATTTTATAATTGATCCATAAATGGCAAGGTCTCATCATTTTCAGTTCAAACTATTAGTGCAGCCTATTCTAAGTTCAATGGCTCAATACTAAATTTATTATAATCGATCCATACACAAGGAAGGTCTCATCATTTTTACAGTTCAAAACCTGTGCAGCCTATTCTAGGTTCAATTTCCTATCTCCAATACTAAATTTATTATAATTGATCCAATAAAGGGAAGATGTCTAGTGCAGCCTATTCGTTCAATTTCCTTATTTCTATACTAAATTTTTATAATTGATCCAATCAGGAGATCTCATCATTTTACAGTTCAAACTACCTCTAGTGCAGCCTATTCTAGGTTCAATTTCCTTATCTTTTTATACTAAATTTATTGATCCATACACAAAGGAAGGTCTCATCATTTTACAGTTCAAACTACCTCTAGTGCAGCCTATTGTTTCAATTTCCTTACTTCTATACTAAATTTATTATAATTGATCCACACAAGGCAAACAGAGTTCAAACTACCTCTGGCAGCCTATTCTAGGTTCAATTTCCTTATCTTCTATACTAAATTTATTATAATTGATCCCAAGGCAAGGTTCATCATTTTACAGTTCAAACTACCTCTAGTGCAGCCTGAGGTTCAATTTCCTTATGTCCAATACTAAATTTATTATAATGATCCATACACCAAAGGAAGGTCTCATCATTTTACAGTTCAAACAACCTAAAAATTTTTAGGTTCAATTTCCTTATCTTCTATACTAAATTTATTATAATTGTGGGAAGGTCTCAATTTTTGTTCTAACTCTGGTGCAGCATTCTTGGTTAACCCTTATCTTCTATACTAAATTTATTATAATTGATCCATACACAAAACAGGTCTCATCAGGTTCAAACTACGTGCAGCCTATTCTAAGTTCAATTTCCTTATCTTCTATACTAAATTTATTATAATTGATCCATACACCAAGGCAAGGTCTCATCATTTTACAGTTCAAAACCTCTAGTGCAGCCTATTCTGGGGTTCAATTTCCTTATCTTTTATACTAAATTTTTTTTGATCCATATACAAAGGGAAGGTCTCATCATTTTACAGTTGTCCCTAGTGCCCTATTCGGTTCAATTTCCTTATCTTCTATACTAAATTTATTATAATTGATCCATACACAAGGGAAGGTCTCATCATTTTGAATCTCTTGCAGCCTATTCTAGGTTCAATTTCCTTATCTTTTATACTAAATTTATTATAATTGATTACACAAAGGAAGGTCTCATCATTTTACAGTTCAAACTACCTCTAGTGCAGCCTATTCTGTTCAATTTCCTTATCTTCTCTAAATTTATTATAATTAATCCATACACCAAAGGCAAGGTCTCATCATTTTACAGTTCAAACTACCTCTAGTCCAGCCTATTCTAGGTTCAATTTCCTTATCTTCTATACTAAATTTATTATATTTGATCCATACACCAAAGGCAAGGTCTCATCATTTTACAGTTCAAACTATCGGAGTGCAGCAATATTTAAGTTCAATTTCCCAGTTCTGTGCTAAATTTATTATAATTGATCCATTGAAAGGGGAAGGTGCATCATTTTACAGTTCAAACTACCTCTAGTGGTTCTAGGTTCAATTTCCTTATCTTCTATACTAAATTTTATTATAATCCATACAAAGGGAAGGTCTCATCATTTTACAGTTCAAATACCTTAGTGCAGCCTATTCTAAGTTCAATTTCTTTATTTTCTATAATTTAATCCTTAAGTGGTTCATCATTTTACAGTTCTGTGGTGCAGCCTATTCTGGGTTCAATTTCCCTATCGCCTATACTAAAATTATAATTGATCCATACACAAAGCAAGGTCTCATCATTTTGTTCAAACATCTAGTGCAACCTATTCTTGGTTTATTTCTTATCTTCTATACTAAATTTATAATTGATCCATACAACAAAGGATTGTCTCATCATTTTTTCTGTTCAAACTACCTCTAGTGCAGCCTATTCTGTTCAATTTCTGCTTCTATACTAAATTTATTATAATTGATCGATAGGTCTCATCATTTTGTTCAAATACCTCTAGTTCAGCTATTCTAGGTTCAATTCAGCAGAATTCTGATCCCAGCAAATATCATCATTTTACAGTTTGCAGCCTATTCTAAGTTCAATTTCCTTATCTTCTATACTAAATTTATTAAATAGGAAGGTCTCATCATTTTACAGTTCAAACTACCTCAATTTGGGGTATTCTTGGTTTCAATTTTCCTTATCAATACTACTAAATTTGTTATAATTGATCCATACACAAAAGGAAGCCCATCTCATTTTACAGTTCAAACTACCTCTAGTGCAATTCAGGTTCAATTTCCTTTTTGAAACTAAATTTATTATAATTGATCCCTTACACAAAGGTGGTCTCATCATTTTACAGTTCAAACTACTAGTGCAGCCTATTCTAGGTTCAATTCATCTTCTATACTAAATTTGGATTGATCCATACACAAGGGAAGGTCTCATCAAGTTCAAACTGTGATTCTTGGTTCGTTTACGGTTATAATTGATCCACGAAATGGAAGGTCTCATCATTTTACAGTTAGTGCATCTGGCTCTTTTCCAAGCGACTTGGTTGACCAGCCCTAAACCATGAGGTCTCATCGGTTCAATGTATCTATGAGACATTCTAAGTTCAATTTCCTTATCTTCTATACTAAATTTATTTAGTGATCCATACACCAAGGCAAGGTCTCATCATTTGCAGTTCAAACTACCGAGGCAGCCTATTCTAGGTTCAATTTCCTTATCTTTTATACTAAATTTATTATAAGCATAGGAAGGTCTCATCATTTTACAAAAAAACTGGCAGCCTATTCTGGGTTCAATTTCAATCTTCTTTAAATTATTATAATTGATCCATCAGAAGGTTTCATCAGTTCAAACATCTAGGGCAGCCTATTCTAAATTTCCTTAGATTAAATTTGTTATAGGATCCAGTGACCATTCAGAAGTTCAAGGTGATCATTGTTGATTCAAACTACCTCTAGTATCATTCTCACAATTTCTTATCAGCACAATTTGTATAGGTGAATATTAGGCAAGATTGGGATTTTTGTTCAATATTTGTCATCTTTCTAGTTCAATTTCCTTATCCCTAAATCAATTCGGAACTTCCTGAATTGCTGTTCTCATCATTCTACAGATAGAGATATTCTAGGTTCAATTGGCTTGCTAGTGCCTGAAATTGCGGGTTGTCATGGGTGGTGGATTCTCATAATTTTACAGTTCAAACTGACTCTGGTGCAGCCTATTCTAGGTTCAATTTCCTTATCTTCTATACTAAATTTATTATAATTGATCCATACACCAAGCAAGGTCTCATCATTTTACAGTTCAAACCACCTCTTGTCCCAGTTCAATTTCCTTATCTTATATACTAAATTTATTAGATCGATCCAGCATTTGAAGGTCTCGATTTTTGTTCAAACTTCTCGTCCGCAAACCTTGCAGCCTATTCTGGGTTTTCCCTATCTCCAATACTAAAATTATTATAATTGGATCCATACCTGCAAGGTTTCAATTTTGACAATTCAAACAAGTTCCCAATTTTCAGGTTCAATTTCCTTGTCAAAAATATAATTGTTCGCAGCGCTCATGTCAAACAATCTACGTGCAGAATTCTAAGTTTCTCAGTTTGGGAACAAGCTACTAAATTTATTTCAATTGATCCATACACAAAGGGAAGGCTTCTCATCATTTTACAGTTCAAACTACCTCTAGTGCAGCCTATTTATGGTTCAATGGAGCATCTTCTATACTAAATTTATTATAAAGTAAGGGAAGGTCCATCATTTTGGGTTGTGATTGGTAGTGCTGGTATTCTAGGTTCAATTTCCTATCTCCATTACTAAAATTATTATAAATCCATAGCAAGGGAAGGTTTCATTTTTACAGTTTTGCAGGATATGTAGGTTAATTTTACAACCTAAATTTATTATTTTATCCATGCCAGCAAGGATCATTTTACAGTTCAAACTCTTTAGTGCAGCCTATTCTCGTTCAAAGTACTAAATTTTTTAATTGATCCATACACCAAAGCAAGGTCTCATCATTTTAGTTTCTACCTCTAGTGCAGCCTATTCTAGGTTCAATTTCCTTATCTTCTATACTAAATTTATTATAATTGATCCATACACCAAGGCAAGGTCTCATCATTTTACAGTTCAAACTACCTCTAGTGCAGCCTATTCTAGGTTCAATTTCCCTATCTCCAATACTAAATTTATTATAATTGATCCATACACCAAGGCAAGGTCTCATCATTTTACAGTTCAAACTACTTCTAGTGCAGCCTATTCTAAGTTCAATTTCCTTATCTTCTATACTAAATTTATTATAATTGATCCATACACAAAGGGAAGGTCTCATCATTTTACAGTTCAAACTACCTCTAGTGCAGCCTATTCTTGGTTCAATTTCCTTATCTTCTATACTAAATTTGTTATAATTGATCCATACACAAAGGCAAGGTCTCATCATTTTACAGTTCAAACTACCTCTAGTGCAGCCTATTCTAAGTTCAATTTCCTTATCTTCTATACTAAATTTATTATAATTGATCCATACACAAAGGGAAGGTCTCATCATTTTACAGTTCAAACTACCTCTAGTGCAGCCTATTCTAGTTTCAATTTCCCTATGTCCAATACTAAATTTATTATAATTGATCCATACACAAAGGGAAGGTCTCATCATTTTACAGTTCAAACTACCTCTAGTGCAGCCTATTCTAGGTTCAATTTCATTATCTTCTATACTAAATTTATTATAATTGATCCATACACAAAGGCAAGGTCTCATCATTTTACAGTTCAAACTACCTCTAGTGCAGCCTATTCTAGGTTCAATTTCCCTATCTCCAATACTAAAATTATTATAATTGATCCATACACAAAGGCAAGGTTTCATCATTTTACAATTCAAACTACCTCTAGTGCAGCCTATTCTAGGTTCAATTTCCTTATCTTTTATACTAAATTTATTATAATTGATCCATACACAAAGGGAAGGTCTCATCATTTTACAGTTCAAACTACCTCTAGTGCAGCCTATTCTAGGTTCAATTTCCTTATCTTCTATACTAAATTTATTATAATTGATCCATACACAAAGGGAAGGTCTCATCATTTTACAGTTCAAACTACCTCTAGTGCAGCCTATTCTAGGTTCAATTTCCTTATCTTTTATACTAAATTTATTATAATTGATCCATACACAAAGGGAAGGTCTCATCATTTTACAGTTCAAACTACCTCTAGTGCAGCCTATTCTAGGTTTAATTTCCTTATCTTCTATACTAAATTTATTATAATTGATCCATAAACAAAGGCAAGGGCTCATCATTTTTACAGTTCAAACTACCTCTAGTCCAACCTATTCTATATTCAATTTCCTTATCTTCTATACTAAATTTAGTATAATTGATCCATACACAAAGGCAAGGTCTCATCATTTTACAGTTCAAACTACCTCTAGTGCAGCCTATTCTAGGTTCAATTTCCTTATCTTCTATACTAAATTTGTTACAACATTTTACAGTTCATCCATACTAGGTTCATTTTCCTTATCTTCTATAGTAAATTTTTAAACTCATCCATACTTAGTAATTTATTTACTAGTATTTACTCATTTAACATAAAGAAGTTTTATAGATATGCTACCAAAACGATATTATCATCTAACGTGGTGTGTCTACTACGCTATATATATATGTATTTTTAAACTTTCTATTCTGTTGAATTTATTTTGATATCTATATGATATAAAAGCGTAACACAAAAAGGTGTATATTAAAACAACAAAATTCAAAAGAAGAAGAATATTAAATACAATTATTTGACAAAATTCTTAATATTTATTTATTCAAATAGTAGTGTGTGTATGTGTAAGTGTGTGTGTGTGTGCGTGTGTCTGTGTGTGTGTGGCTAGAAAATAATTATACAGACTCAGTATAACCCTAAAGGTCTTTTCTGTGTGTGTATGTGTGTGTATGTATTATTGACTTATTAGTGTTTTTCGGCCATCTTATGGAGAATATTTTTTCATTCAATCTTTAAAAATTAAATTGGTTTTTGGTTTGTAACTAACATAAGAAAGTAATTTTTTTTTTCAATTAAGTTTTATTAAAGGAAAAAATCATAGCAGCCTTATTTTTTCGTTGACCGTTAGTAATGCCTGTCAGTCACGCTAATTTTTATTTAACTAAAATTTTTCTTTTCTTTTCAAATACAAATATTACTTGAAATTTAGACATAATCTCTTTTCAAAACCCAATTCTCAATGTATCTCGCTTCTACTCTCTTTCAAAATAGTAATTAATGTTAAAAGTGAAACTTTATTTACTTAAGAAAATCTAAATTCCTCTTCAAAATAAATAGTAAATAATTAGTTTTTTGAAGAAGTAAGGTTCCCTATAGTTTTTGCTTGAAAAAATGATTAAATTTAAATATGCTTAAATATATCTTAATTTAATTAATTTAATTATTTTTATTAATACTAATTTTAAAAAAGTTAATTAGCTTTCATCTAAGAATGATTTGTTTGAAAACAATATTACGAGAGTATTTATATTAGAATTTAAGCCGTTAGGGACGGTGGCATAATTGATAGCGGATCGGACTGAGGAATTGTAAAGCCGAGTTCGCATTCCAGTCAAACCCATTATGCTCTTAGATGTTTTGGAATGGTATCAATCCTATTTTTCTCCCTCCACCTATGGGTAAATTGCAGGGCAGACCGGGTTCTATAGCCTTGGATGGAAAGTGGTCCACTGCAGAAAGAAATAGCAACCTACGGCGAAAAAAAAAAAACCTGCCTTGTCCGTCATGTATCGAAAGATACATGATCGCCTATGTGTATATCACACATGGAACATAACTGACTGATTTGAATTGAAAAATGAAGTGTCTTTTTAAATAAAAATATGGAGATGCTCAGTTTATTTTTTAAAATTTGAATAAAAAATTATTATCCGTAATATGGCTGAAAAATATCAATAAATTATTCAGAGATCTTCCGAGCAACACTGGGTATCCCTGCTAGTTTTAAACATGTAAAAACAGATGAAACATGAAATAAATCTTTACTCAAATTAAATATAAACTAAATTTTTATATCTCTCCTTGACTGGATGTCCTCTCCATATGAATGTCGCACCCTGCCCCCCACCCCTTACCAGCTTCTGCTGGCTACTGGATCCGGACTTTGCTCAAGATAAAAGGGTTTTTGCTTTAAGTAAAACGGACTTTTTTTTCTGAGGCTATTGATACACCGGGTGTAACAGCAAAATTGTCCAAATCGTGTAACAGCATAATTGCCCATCCCACAAAATGTTTAATATCTAAAAAAGCACAAAATAAATTGATAAATAAATGAGTTTCTTTTTCACACGTTTAGCCATCTTGACACAATTTTTTTTTGTAAGAATTAAAGAAAAACTATTATTTCATAAAAAGAGAGCATGTTAAAATTGTTTTGTACTAGACCTACTGTTTCCAAACTGAGCAATGGTGAGAGGAAAAAGATTATTCAGGCCTTCAGTAATGGTACTAAACTTCATACTCTGGCTTCCATCTTCAAAGTCCATTCAAGATCCATCAAGAGAATGGTGAATAAGTTTTAAAAAGAGGGAACAGTAGAGGGGAAAATGGAACAGGAGGTTAAAACTGGAAGAGGGATCATCATTTCAACTTAGAGCTAAAGCGATCAATTAGAAAAGATCTTACTCAATCCATAAAACGTTTCGTACATGTGAGAGGAGTTTCATCTATAACAGTTCAAAGAGCAGTGAAAAGAAGACTTGAAAAGGAAATCGTACATGTGCCCAGTGAGACATCTTGTTACTCCAGGACAGAAAGTTAGAAGATTAGAGAGGCCGAAGATCATCTTGAATAAGTTTGAACATGATCCTGGAATATATATATATATATATATATATATATATATATATGACAGACTTTTTTTCTTTTCCTCATAATTTAAATTCCCCGTTAACAGTTCTGACGAGAGGGACGAAAACGGTCGACTGGTGTGTGTTTTATTTTAAACTTATCATGGCCTACAATACAACATTTCTAGTTTTTAATGCCTTAATACGCTTTTTGTACCGTTTCAAACCTATTTAATATATATATATATATATATATATATATATATATATATATATATATATATATATATAATTATTTATTTAGAAAATTTATAACATAAACATGTCATAAAATCGATACAAAAATAGCCATTTTGTTTCAACACTCCCGGTGTCTTATCAAGTGATGTTGAATGCAAAACAAATGGTATGGTTCTTCTTATACCATATATATATATATATATATATATATATATATATATAAACTTAATTCTAATCTTTCGTGATCCTAAATGATCCTAGAATAATATATATATATTTGAACTTTATTCAATCCTTTATGGACTTCCGAAACTTAGCTATGATTAATTAATGATCAACATGTCATTTTCATTTATGATCGATTTCATCACGATTCTTCTGTTAAGCTTGGAGAGTAATTATACATTCTTATTGCTCAAAGTAGAGTCCAATAGTGTTATAAAAAAACTCGAAGAATTCCAGTAAGATATCTTTAATCATTTCTAAGATACAACGGTTGAAATCTTAATCTGACAGTTGGACAATTTTGCTGTTACACGATTTGGACAATTTTGCTGTTACGCCCAATAGTTTTTACATCTCTTTCTTGGTTTCTTGGCGTTTTCTGAAGCCCGCTGACCGGATGAAAGAAGTCAGTAAAGAACGTTCTGGTTCATGTGATCAGCGTCAAAGAAATACGGTTGCCAACTCTAAATGGGGCAAATTAATGTAATTGTTAATTGACAAGAGAGACGCATCAGTGAGTCAGTGTGGTGCGTATGGTATGACCAGACCAGCGCATGCGGTGGTGTTTTATGTTCGCTGTGGGGTGCGTTCTGGTGACCATCTTCAGTGTGCGTAATGCCCCTGGTCGTTCGACACGGGCGTCGGCAGCGGCCGATGTGAATTCACTTGACTCTTTTCGCCTCTGTCGGAAGCAAAGGCGGCCCTCCAGTTGCGGCGTGTTCGGAAAGATCGGCCGACAGTCAGCGGCACGTGAGCGACATACGCGAAAACATGTGATTTCAGCCAATGGAGACAGACGTTGGCACGTGGTGTGCGGGGGCCTGCCGATCTGTTTTCGGCGCGCGCCCCAACAAAAACAGACAAAGGAAAGCAAGTCACCAGTTTCTCTTCACACATCATCAAATACATGATAAATGGTACAACCCAACAGACTGACAATTCGACCCTTTTAAAAAAAAAAAAAAAAAAAACTGTCAGTGTTTTGTTTATTTCGACAAACACTATGAAAATATCTTTTGCTGTGTGAAAGAAATTTTTTTTTCTTACACCCTTCGCTATTTAACAAAAAATTCTGCCATTTTTAAATGATAAAATATAATTAAAAAAACATAGGCAATAATAATAATAATAATAATAATAATAATAAATACCAAAGGCATAAAAAGAAATCGATATGACAAAATTGGGCGGTGTATTCACTGGAAGATAGCACTGTATGGCGAAAGTTGGTATGAACGAGTGAACCATGAACCGTTCCTAGAAAGACATGAAGTCATTATTCTTTGTGATTTTACCATTCATACTAACAGACATATAAAAGATGATAAGGCACCGTAATGGTTAGCAAGCTAGATCAACTTCGACTGAGCAGTGAGTTCGATCCACACTCGATACTCCTGACTTACTGCTATATCTAAGCAATCCTTAGTACATCCCTTCATTGGATACTTCCACTTAACGGCTATCAAGTATGTCTCTCTACATCAATTCCGACTGAGTAGTAAGTTCGATCCTCACTGAGTGTCCCATAATTTTGTCCTTGTGCCACATCGAAGCTACGCTTAGAAGTGTACCCCTCACGATCAATTCCGACCGAATAGTGAGTTCGACCCTCAGAAAACGCTTAGAAAACGATTTGGGCATGGTACGAATATTGGGCGTAGTGAAATGTTTTCGCCGCATCAATTGCAACTGAGTAGTGAGTTCGATCCTCACTGGGTGCCACATACTTCCGGCCTCGTGCCACATCAAAGTTACGTTTAGAAAATCATTTGGCCACTTCGTGGTGGTGTAATGTTTAGCAGTCTTGTCTCGCTCGATCAGTTACGACCGAATAGCGAGTTCGATCCTCACTGGGTGCCCCACACTTTCGGCCTTGTGCCACATCAAAGTTACGCTTAGAAAACCATTTGCTTCATTTCAGCGTGGCGTAATGTTTAGCAAGCTTGTTTCGCTAGATCAATTGCAACTGAGTAGTGAGTTCGATCCTAACTGGGTGCCCCATATTTCCGGCCTTGTGTCACATCTAAGCTACCTTAGAATATCATTTTGGATCATTTCGTCTTGGTGCAATGGTTAACAAGCTTGCATCGCTTGATCAATTGCAACTAAGAAGTGAGTTCGATACTCACTTGGTTTCCCCATAATTTTGGCCTTGTGCCACATATAAACTACGCCACCACACTGACAGACATATAAAAGATGATAGGGCACTGTAATGGTTAGCAGGCTAGATCAATTACAACTGGGTAGCGGGTTCGATCCTTACCGAGTGTTCTCTATTTGCGGTCTTGTGACACATCAAAGCAACCCTGATTAAATTACTATATTGAGAGTTTCGACTTGGAGAAATAACTAAAAAGCTTTCCTCGCTACATTGATTACGACTGACAAGTGAGTTCGGTCCTCACTGGTATTTATGGCCTTGTGCCACATCTAAGCTACGCTTAATAAATCGCCATAAAATCTAATCGAATAGATATTGTAATTAAAGACTACAAAACAAAACAAAAAAAAGCGGACAGCTTCAGACGAACTTGTAAAAATCTAATTGTATTGTTTTTGTTTAAAATAAACCCTTATACTTTGTAAGTTGCCGTTCGAATTATTGTTTCAATTGGAAAACTACTTAAAATATTCATCAAATTTTCCATGTCTATCATATTCAATGAAACATATTTGCACACACACAGACACACACACACACACACATACACATACATATATATATATATATATATATATATATATATATATATATATATATATATATATAGATAGATAACTAGACTCGTTTCGAAAAACCCTCGAAGTTTTGATTTGCTAATCAAATCAATCTCGACGGAAAAATGGTTTTAAAAAAAGAAAGAGCTGCAAACATGAACTTCTGCCGGCAAAAAAATCGCACAGGTGCAGGTCTGAAGCCCAAAGAAAAAAACCCGATACGAGTAACAACTAACTAACAAAAGCGCTCAATACAACCGTAGAGCAGACCTAGATACACCTAGTGAGCCAGACAAACCTACCTAGGTTTCACCTAAACGGATCGGTCAGGGAAAGAACTTTCCCTGACGATCCGTTTAGGTGAAAACCTAGGTAGGTTTGTCTACTAAATGTATATATATATATATATATATATATATATATATATATATATATATATATATACAAGTATAGAATTGGTGTATACGGAATAAATTCCAATAACCAACAAATACTATTCTTAAAAGAGTGCTCAATACAGAGTAGAGCAAATATATATATATATATATATATATATATATATATATATATATATATATATAGAGAGAGAGAGAGATAGATAGATAGATAGAGAGAGACTATTACATTGGAAACTGCAATTACCATGACAAAAATGCATATTTGTTTCGACATATAAAGACATCTCATCAGATGGTTAAGACGTCGAAACAAATATGCATTTTTGTCGTGGTAGCTTGCATGTTCCAATGTAAAAGTTTGCAATAAATATTTATTGTTCTGTATTAAGCTTTTTTTTTTTTTAATTATTGTTTTGAGTGTTTGAATTTAATTTAATTTCGTTCTTTTAGCGTCGGAAGCTCCAATACGAACATTTAAGAGTATTTGGTTTGCAGAAAATTCGGAAAAATTTAGATGAGTCTGATGGTGATTACGAAGGTGCGACAGATCAGGAAAACTTACTCTGAACGTTCTGATAAGAAAAGAATTCCTGAATTTGTTGGTGAGGGCCTCAGACTCAACAAGGAGGCCTACATCAAATGCCTTGAGAAGGTAGTGCTACCCGGGGCCAAGAGGGCGGCTGCTGGAAGACCCTATGTCTGTCAACAGGACCCTGCACAACGACACACAAGCCGGAGAACTCAGTCATGGCTGTCAGACAATTTCTGCCTTAACATCACCCCTTACATCTGGCCACTTAACTCTGCAGGCTGCAACCACCTTGATTATTATGTGTGGGGCACAATTGAGCGAGAGACCAACAAAACTCCTTGTAACACCAAAGATGACCTGAAAGCAAGGATTATGGGAGCATTCACCAACTTAAACACGGAAACCGCCCAGAAGAGATCCAAGAGATTCTGAAATCGTCTGGAGGCCGTGGTTGAAACCAATGGTGATTTTATTGAATAAATTTACTCTTTCGTATTTTAAGATATTTTTGTTTAATTTTGCTTAATATATTTGTTAAAATGCGACGCCAGTGTTCATTTCACTTATGACCACATCACCCCTTACATCTGGCCACCTAACTCCCCAGACTGCAACCCCCCTTGATTATGATGTGCGAGGGCACAGTTGGGCAAGAGGCCAACAAAACTCCTTCTAATACCAAAGATGAACTGAAGGCAAGGATTATGACAACATTCACCAACTTAAACACGGAAACCTTCCAGAATAGTTGCAGGAGATTCCGACGTCATCTGGAGGCCGAGGTCGAAGCCAATGGCGATTTTATTGAATAAATTTACATTTTTAGTACTTCAAGATATTTTTGTGTAATTTTGGAAAATATATCTGTTAAAATGAGATGTCAGTGTTACTTTCATGTTTGCTTCATTTAGACGACAATTTATCCATTGCACCCTGTATATATCCGTTAACATTGCAATGTCAGTGTTATTTTGATGTTTGCGTCATTTAGACGACAATTTATCCATTGCACCCTGTATATATCCGTTAACATTGCAATGTCAGTGTTACTTTCATGTTTGCTTCATTTAGACGACAATTTATCCATTGCACCCTGTATATATCCGTTAACATTGCAATGTCAGTGTTATTTTGATGTTTGCGTCATTTAGACGACAATTTATCCATTATATATATCCGTTATTGCAATATATATATTTATATATATATATATATATATGTTTGCTTCATTTAGACGACAATTTATCCATTGCCCCTGTATATATGTATTTTATGTTTGCGTCATTTATACTATATCCGTTAAATTGCAATAATCGGCAGTCAGGGGCACATTTAGACGACAATTTTCAGTAAGGTCCGTTAACAGAACATTTTCAGTGTTATTTTTTGATTTTTGCGTCATTTGACGACAATTTATCCTGCACCTGTATATCCGTTCATTGCAATGTCATTGGTTTGCTTCATTTGACAATTTATCCATTACCCTGTATATATCCGTTTCTTTGTCTTCATTTAGGACAATTTATCCATTGCCCCATTGGGCAATTTTACGATGTAAGTGTTATTTTGATGTTTGCGTCTTTTTTTTTTTTAACATTGCAATGTCAGTGTTTTTTGATTTTGCGTCATTTGACAATTTATCCATTGCACCTGTATATATCCGTTTTACTTTTCATTTTTTTGCACCCTTTATATATCCGTTAACATTGGCAGAAAGTGTTACTTCTTTCATGTTTGCTTT
>CAHIKZ030001213.1:122500-147500 GCA_903632075.3 Acanthosepion pharaonis
TTGGTTCGCGATTTTTCCATTGCTCGCGGAAAACAGGGCCTAATTTAATATTGCATTATCTCTGAAATTGAATTAACGCCGAGTCACGCTTCGTTCTCGAAGTATTTGCAGATGCACCTTGGTCCCGCCTTCAGTCTGTGAATGCCCGCTCTGTGTGCCTTGCACCGACATTGTCGCAATAGGATTTTCGGTACCGTCCACCCCATCGCCTCTTGACTGACTCCTCAAAGCTTTTATTTCTCTGAACTTCGACAAAAGCGAACTACAATAATAGCTTTAGGCAGCGCCACACTCGTGACTCTTTTGTGTGTCTTGACCGTCTTTTCACTTGGCTTATTCTTCCGTTAGGTTTTTAAACGGCAAGAAAAGCATCACTTATGACATCAACCAAAGAAAGGAACAGAGCAATTTTAGAGATTTATGAATCATGTTAGTGTGTTTATTCGCATTCTTTGCTCTGCGCAAAAACTACCAAGAGCGAGGCAGAATTTTCACAGCTACAGGAAACAATGTATATTTTTCGACTCCACAAATCTAAGTAATATGAAAATCCAGACTAGTCAATAAGGGCGTAAATATATTTCATCCTCAACCCACTCAAAAAATCATCTACTTGTAGCCACATTTTTCCACACTTAAAAATTTACATAAGTAAGTAAACATCTGTTTATCCAACGAGATAAAGGTAGCGTCCAGTTTTCAAAATTCAGTCCTTTCTTTGGTGGTGAAGCTGGAGTGACCTTTCAGGGCGCAGACCTGGGCGATGGTATAAGGAGGTTGTGTGTACCCATCTAAATGGCCACTACCGGCCGTACCGACAAGATCCGAAGGAATGCAGGGAATTACATTTGGGGACCGCTTGGCTGCAGGAGTTGTCCGAAAGTTGGCAGTGCCAAAACTCTGTGAGCAAATTAAAAACATTCCGGGTCGGATCCAGACCCCAAATCCTGAAATTTTGGATTTCCAAGATTTTCATAACTGCGATTGTTTTTGGATTCTGCCATCTTGGCTTCTACTGATAAAAACAATTAAAGGGACACAACTCTCTAACTTTTAATAGCTCATGTTCAAATTAAAAACTTACAGTTCTCAAGTTACAGTGTTTCAAAATAGAATTGTCCGTTTTGTTTCAAATTGACTTCTAGTAGCCGTAACCCAACATATCATACCATTTTAAAATCAGACCGATTCCGTGAGTAAATTAAAAACATACCTGAAATTTTGGATCCCCAGGATTTCATTACTGCGATTGTTTTCGGCGATGTTTTTTCGTGAGGTTTTGCAACGAATTTGTTTGTATGATAACAACTTTTATAGCTTGGAAATAAATTTGGGAATAATCGAAATTAATTGCGAAATCCAGCGAAAGTCCCCGATGACTTAAAAAATAATTGTCTATACGGAAAGTAAGGACCTACGTACATCAAACTGTCTTTAAACTAAGTGGTGGCAGAAGAATTATCGTTGAACTTTTAAAAGGTAAGCTTAAATATTAATGCAATACTTAAATGCAACAATCAATTTTGAGTCCTTTACTCCTCCCTACCTATTGTGATAAAGGCCCAATTAAGAGCCCTTCGCAGAAGATAGTTTATATATATATATATATATATATATGAAGAAATATAGTCTTAAGATGTGCTATATTTAAGGGTTAAAGTGCTCAATATCAGAGATAGAGCGTGTGTAAATATAAAAGTGAACACAGAAGTCAACACTTAGAGGCGACAGATTGTTTCATGCTAGATTCATGGCCTGAGGATTGCATCTGGCATGAAACAGGCTGTCGCCTCTATGTTGACTTCTATGTTCACTTTCATATATATATATATATATATATATATATATATATATATATATATATACACTACAGTTCAAAAGTTATTCAAAAAAGAGCTCTTAGAGTAATAAAAAAATAGAATGGAATCAATTATCCGATTTATACTTTGAGAAACTTGCCCCCAATTTTCGGACTTGTGCCACATCTAAGCGACGCTTGGAAAATAACTATATTTTGAGAAACTTTTGCAACGAATGCCAAAATTTTGTGCAGCAGTAATCAAGGCTAAAGGAGAATATTGGTTTTCTCAGCATCCTTCTGTAGAACCAAAACTCTATAGCCACGAGAGGAATATTGAATCATAATTTATTTTTTTCTTTTTGTCATAATAAAATTTCTAAAAACATATCATGTCTCACTTTTCTTTTTTTTAACCATGTTATATAAATTTCTCTTATTTAAAGTACAAAACAATTACTTTTTGGGTCAATTTAAAAAAAAAAAAAACTCCCATGGATTTTTAACTGCAGAGTAAGTCTTTTCGACTCTTCCTTACCTTGACTGATTTTTATTGAATAAAGTGTTAAAAAGATAATTTTCTTAAACTATTGATGATTTCTTTGGATTAGTTGAAATTCTGTGATTATTTATATCAAAATTACCAAAACTTCGGATTTATTCACCCTCTACATTGAAGTTACCCTAAAGGATCTGGAAACCCTTACCCGGATTTAATATCGGTGGGTGCAATCTTTATAATATATAAAATACACAGATGTCACTGGGTTGATAACAGACACAATCGGAAAACTACCGTACCTTCTAGACAAGGAAAGCGTGAAGAAAGGACTAACAATCAATTTTAAGAAGAGAGAATGTTTGGTTGTCAGCGAGTGGAAAATCCTAAGATGCGATCTACGAATTCAGTCAAGTTATGTGCCATGCGTGATACACATTCGATACATGACTGACAAAGCAGATTTTTCCCGCAGTTGGTTGCCATTTCTCTCTTCAGTAGACCAGTTGCCATCCAAGGCTACAGAACCCTGTCTGTCCTGCTATATACCAATAGTTGGGGGTGGGGGAGAAAAGGATTCATATGACTTGATCGATGTCTATTACAAAATTTCATAAAAAATTAATTATTTCTCTTCAGTAACATCTCAGATCTTTGCTTTAGAATGAATGTCAGTCAGTTATATGCCATGCGTGATAAACGCTTAGGCGATCATGTATCTTTCGATACCAGACTGGCTAGGCAGATTTTTCCCGCAGTAGGTTGCCATTTCTTTCAGCGGTAGACCAGATGCCATCCAAGGCTACAGAACCCGGTCTGTCTTGCTATTTACCCATATCTGGCGCAGGGGGTGGATGAAGAAGAGAATTCATACATTTCCCAAGGGTATTAGAGCGTAAGTGAATTTCAGTCAGCGTGATATATGCTTAGGCAATCATGTAGCTTTCGATACATGACTGACGAGGCAGATTTTTTTTCCCGCAGTAGGTTGCCATTTCTTTCTGCTATAGAACCGGTCTCTCCTGCTGGGGTGGAGAAGAGGAGGATTCATGTTTTTCCCTTGGGTATTATTAGCACGTAAGTTGTACAGAAGTGTAAATATCTGTCAAGTGTTTTAACAGAGGAAGGTAAATGTGGCGCCGAAATCCAAAGCTACATTGGAATATCAAAAGATAGATTCCAAAAACTAAAAGTATTAATAAACAGGAAAACTTTGTTAAAAGCAATGACAATATGCTTGAACAGCTATGTGTTACAATTTTTGGATACATTATGTAACTAGTGAGCTAGCCCAAATGACTTGACTCACTTTATAGTCCACCAATAGAAGGTTAACCAATCAGAAGACGTAGAATATTCAACCCGTCGTGTATAAAGGCGGCCATTTTGTTTACTCTATCCGAATGTCCAGTGCCAGCTTGTCAGGCGAAGAGAAACAGAAGGACAAACTACGCTCTGCTACTTTTACCAAAATATCCACTGCTAATCTGAACAACGCTTTCCTACTGTCTTCGAAATATTCACTGCTAACCTCTGGATTCTATACTCAAAGACGACCGTCATCATGAACAACACTATGTAAAAACAATCCTGCTATACGGTAGACGATGCTAGACAGTTTCCTCACAGGTGATGGGAATACTTGAGGCTATAGAGTTTGGGTTCTACAGAAGGATGCTGAGAATACCATGAACCGATCATTTAGTTAACTAGGAAGTTTAAAGGTAAATGGAAACGAAAAGAACAATTATAATTGAAACTAGAAAGAGACTGTTTAAATTTCGGGTCACACATAATGAAGAAAGAAGGCTTGGAAAATTTGGTACTCACATGGCATACTGAAGGCAAGACGGACAGTGGGAAACAATGAGTAAGCCCCTTAATGAGCTTGGATAAATGGATGGCAGGACGGCGTGTTGAGTAGATAGTAAGAGGACAATCACCGGATTTTATTCAACCTAAACAGTGAGGCAATCCTATGAGAACTTCTAACAGGATTTACTTATCAGTGAGCGCAATCTTAGCAACATAAGATACGCATATAAAACTGTAGACATAGAAAGAAAACTACAGGACCTCTCGGTAGTAAAGGAGAGCGAGAAGAAAGGACTAACTATCAATTGTGAGAAGATAGAATGTATAGTTATCAGCAAGAGAAAAAGCCCAAGATGCGAACAGCTAACTGAAGATGTCAACATCAAAGAAATGCAGATGACGAAAAATGTGGCACCGAAATCCAAAGCTACATTGGAATATCAAAAGATAGATTCTAAAAACTAAAAGTATTACGAAACAGGAAAACTTTGTTAAAAGCAAGAAAAATATGTTTGAATTACTATGTAAAATCAATCCTGCTATATAGCAGTCGATCCTAGACAGTTTCCTCACAGGTGACAAGAATACTTGAGGCTATAGAGTTGCGGTTCTACAGAAGGATGATGAGAATACCATGGACTAAAATGTGAGAAACAAGACAGTTTCAGAGAAAATGGAAACGAAAAGGACACTTACACTTAGCACCAGAAAGAAACATTTGAAATAGTGCACATAATGAGGAAAGTAGGCTTAGAAAATTTAACACTAACAGGACATATTGAAATCAAGGTGGTTTCGTTTGGTTTATTTTGTTTTACGGCATCTCTCTTCAATAGGTTGTTAATGCCGACGAGATTTTTAATTCAAGTTCGTATGATTAGAATATGTATGAATATTTTTTTTCAAAAATCTATTTCTGGCAATATATCATGTCATAAAATCGTTGACGTTTAGGGACAAGGTCACTACAATTGGTTAGAATATATTTTACAGCAGTAGTTCTCAATCTGGGTCCATGTGACATTAATGGGGGGGTCCACACACACAAAAAAAAATAATAGCAGATTGGGGGTCGACGGTAATGTCTTGTGGTCCATGTCCACTTCGGAAATGTTCTTACAACTGAGAATTGGAATTAATACAGTAATCGACGCCATATTAAAATATCTTATATATAAAGTACAGTATATGTGTGTTTGTGCGTGTATGTGTGTTCAAGTAACACCTCCACCCCCACAGGTCCGATTCCAATGATTCGTAGCTCATTCAAAAGCCCTAGGCGCAAGGAACGATTTTCGTTGAGCTCAGATTCAGGGTTGTCAGATTGTGCGAGGTTAAAAATATATATTAATATATTATACTAGCCATTATTATTTTTAATATTATTGAAGGCAAGAGGGAGAAGGGGAAACAACGCATAACCTACCTAACGAGCTTTTGAAAATGGTTAGCAGAACAGAGTTTAGGAGATATAGCCAAAAGACAAACATTATTAAAAGCTACAAAGGAGAGGAAGTTGTGGAGAGCCAATGCCCTGAAGGGATACGGCACACAAAAGAAGTGTAGTTCAAGTGAAGAGAAAACTGGTGGTGACAGAAATATCGTTCTACAGAAGGATGCTGAGAATGTCGTGGAATGAAGACAGTCTTAAGGAAATTGGAAACTTATACTCAGAATCAGAAACAGCTGAAATTTTCTGGGTCACATGAGAAAGGAGGGCTTGGAAAATTTGACAATCAAAGGACATATCGAAAGCAAGGGAGAAGGGGAAGGCAGAAGGTGACCTACTTGACGAACTTCTGTGGCTGGATGGCAGAACGAGGGTGGGAGGGATGGCAAAATGAGCTACAAAGGGTAGGAAGATGTGGTGAGCCATGATCGTCCACGTGCTGAATGGGTACGGCATATGGAAGAAGTAGTTAATATTTTAAACCATCATCTAAGTTAGAATTGCTTGTATTCTCACCTGTTTGTATTTGAAGGCTGGTATTGCTCTTATCTCTGGCTAAACTATCATTGTCTGAAATATTATCTACAGACATATTCAATAAATGAGTGGCAACGTTTTTTGTTTTTTTTCACAAACGAGAGCATGTACCATCTGGTCATTCAGACTGGCTAATGGAGCTTGATGAATCACCTACGGCTCCAGATAGCCATCTTGGACGAGAGTAGAAAATGTGCTGCCGCCAAAGCTGCTGCTGCTGTCATAAATTGGTTACATAGCTCTTCACGACTCTCGCCTGGTGTACGTTTGAAAGGGGAGACTAAAACCAACAAGGGAGAAAGAAAACAAAAAAAATATATATCAAAAGAGAAATAAAAAAAAAAATAAGAAAGGCGAAAACAACAAAAAAATCTGACAAGATTATTTGCCATCACAGACAATCAAACATTTTTAGCTGTGCTTTTTCTTTTTACATTTTTTTGTTATTTATCTTTTTGTCTTTTTCTTTTCATTAAGCAAATGTACTGCACTTCTTAATGTTTAACAATGGGTGCGTCCTTTAGAAAAAATAATCGAACAATTAGAAAATATGAGAAGATATTTGTCTCCTTTTCTTTCTTTCTTGTTTGTTTGCTTTTTCTTTGTCGTTTCTCCCTTTTTCATTGTTTCTTTCTTTCTTTTCCGTTCTGCCTCTTGATTCATTCATTCATTCATTCTTTCTTTCTTTCTTTCTTTCTTTCTTTCTTTCTTACTTCTTTTTTCTTTGTCGTTTCTCCATTTTTCATTGTTTCCTTCTTTTCCTATCTGCGTCTTTCTTGATTCCTTTTTCTTTCTTTCTTTCTTTCTTTCTTTCTTTCTTTCTTTCTTTCTTTCTTAGCTTTTCCTTTTTCTCATCCTTTGCCTCTTTCTTTCTTTCTTTCTTTCTTTCTTTCACTTGTTTTTTCCGTCTTTCCTTGCGATCAAAATAGAATAGTTCGTTACTTATGAGGTATTGGCAGGCGGTTCCTTTCTTTCTTTCTTTCTTTCTTTCTTTCTTTTTCTTTCTTTCTTGCTTTCTTTCTTGCTTGCTTTCTTTTTCTCACTGAAACCAAACAGTGTCTTTGATATCCTTCCTGTCTTCCCTCGTAATCAAAATGGGATAGTTCATTACTTATGAGGTATTGGCCGACGGTTACTTTTTTTCTTTCTTTTTTTTCTTTTTCTTTCTTTCGTTCTTTCTTTCTTTATTTATTTATTCCTTTTTTTCATTGATACCAAACATCAAATCTGATATGTCTTTTCGGTCTTTCCTCGCAACCAAAACTGGATAGTGTATTACTTGCTGGCAGTTTCTTTCTTTCTTTCTTTCTTTCTTTCTTTCTTTCTTTCTTTCTTTCTTTCTTTTCTCACTGAAACAAAACAGCGAATCTGATATGTCTTTTCTGTCTTTCCTCGCGATCAAAACGGAATAGTCCATTATTTATGACGTACTGACTGGGCATTTCTTTCTTTCTTCCTTCCTTTTTTCTTTCTTTCTTTCTTATTTATTTATTTATTCTTTTCTTTTTTTTTAACAATCTCTAAAACCTACTTTTTTGTGACGAAGAAAAGAATGGTCAGTGCATTAGTGTTTTCGTGGCTTTTTCTTATCTGATATTCTTGAAAAAAATATTGTAAGCCTTAAGAAATGGCAACACCTGTCGTCACCGGTGTCAACCTAAACAAAAGAATTTTCTTATTAATTTTCTTTCATTAACGGAGAAGCTTACTTAGAAGTGGATATTGATAAGTTTATATCCTTAAATTTTGAAAAAAAAAAAAACTTTTATACAATGATGACGGAGGGGGCCTTTTACGCGTTTTTTTTTTTTTTTTTTTTGTAATAATTGAAATCTATAATTACTGCTACAAAGATAACATGTATTTTATAAGTAAAATCGACTAGAAAGATTTTATGATCTACTCAATGAATAATACTACTACTCCACATCCGGTTAGGGAAATAAATATAATCTCTATGCTATTTAAATGTAGGTTATTTAATCTTCCACCGAGCCATATCTGCATTTATATTTTGTCAGGAGGAGGAAGTCACGTTTCTTCGTTAGTTAATAAGTTAGTTCGCGCGTACGTTACGCACTGCCATTGCCTCAGATACATAATGGACCATTATGTTTTCATTGAGAATTAAGACGAAAGAAAATCACATTGATCAAATATTTGTCGCCATACTTCTGCTACTGGAGTTTCAATATATTCGTAGTAAATTTAGTGATTATTTAATGCTAGCAACATCTGTGAAAAATCCATGGATCTTCTATTTGGATTTTCTGATGAATCATAATTCTTAATTTAATGTTTGAATAAATTCCTTCGAGTTCTGCAACTATATTGGAAATACATTAAGGATATCGTAATATATTCGTCATATAGGAAGAAAATGAGTAAGTACTGACACCGAGGTTCGAACTTGACACTCTGGATTCATGAATATATGTTTTCCGCCAGGTAGATATCTAGCGGTGTCAGGTTACTGACCGAGTGACTATTCAGTGGAACTATCCAGTCGAATTAGTGTGAATTATTTCCCGTCGATGATTTGAGTTTTGATATAGGATTTACAGGACGTTAAGGTGAGCCGCGCTACTAACAAAGTATTCACTGAAATGGTTAATTATCTTTGGTTGACTTTTATTTCTTTGTTCTTGTTAAGTATTTATTTGCGGTTGTAATTAAAGGCTGTATTATTTTAACACTGAAAACTTGAGTTATACCTAATCATTAACGGCCACCGTACATTACAAAAATATTTGAGCGTAAAAACTAAAAAAGTTAACAAGTTTTTCCATTTCATTGAAGCAGACGTTAACTATACGAGAGTGTTATCGCCTCCGCTATCTTCCCTTTCTTTCTTTCTTTCTTTCTTTCTGTTAGATTTCTTTGCTATCTTTTTCTTTCTTTCTTTCTTTCTTTCTTTCTTTCTTTCTTTCTATTAGATTTCTTTGCTATCTTTTGCTTTCTTTCTTTCTTTCTTTCTTTCATTCTTTTTGTATTAGATAGGTTTCTTTGTCTCATTAAATCCAAATAGTTTCCCAAACAAATACTTTTCTTGACTTCTGTTGACGTCAAACAGGAAAGATCCATTATCTATCTGGTGTGGCGTATTGCACGTACTAACGAACTTACTAACTTCCCTACGGAAATTTCCAGACCCATCTAAATCCTTGTCTCTACGGTGATTACCGACCCGGATAAAATTCCGGTGGTTAAGAATCTTAATGCAGAGTTATCTCTAATCTTGGTAAAATTGGTTAATCGCTTCCTGAAGATGAAAAACTCCCAAAGACTATAGGACGTATCAGCTCTATTCACTGTTTTCAAGAATGCAGGTTAACTATTATCGTCGTCGCAATATCGACCAATCGACCTCGTTAGTGCCATCAACAAACTCTTTGAGTCCATGAAGGTTCTTTGCTTCTTTGAGTCCATGAAGGTTGTTTGATTCTTTGAGTCCATGAAGGTTCTTTGCTTCTTTGAGTCCATGAAGGTTGTTTGATTCTTTGAGTCCATGAAGGTTGTTTGATTCTTTGAGTCCATGAAGGGTGTTTGCTTCTTTGAGTCCATGAAGGTTGTTTGATTCTTTGAGTCCATGAAGGGTGTTTGCTTCTTTGAGTCCATGAAGGTTGTTTGATTCTTTTTGAGTGTTTGCTTCTTTGAGTCCATGAAGGTTGTTTGCTTCTTTGAGTCCATGAAGGTTGTTTGCTTCTTTGAGTCCATGAAGGTTGTTTGCTTCTTTGAGTCCATGAAGGTTGTTTGATTCTTTGAGTCCATGAAGGTTGTTTGTTCTTTGAGTCCATGAAGGTTGTTTGATTCTTTGAGTCCATGAAGGTTGTTTGATTCTTTGAGTCCATGAAGGTTGTTTGATTCTTTGAGTCCATGAAGGTTGTTTGATTCTTTGAGTCCATGAAGGTTATTTGATTCTTTGAGTCCATGAAGGTTTTTTGCTTCTTTTTGAGTCCATGAAGGTTGTTTGATTCTTTGAGTCCATGAAGGTTGTTTGCTTCTTTGAGTCCATGAAGGTTGTTTGATTCTTTGAGTCCATGAAGGTTGTTTGATTCTTTGAGTCCATGAAGGGTGTTTGATTCTTTGAGTCCATGAAGGTTGTTTGATTCTTTGAGTCCATGAAGGTTGTTTGATTCTTTGAGTCCATGAAGGTTGTTTGATTCTTTGAGTCCATTGTTTGATTCTTTGAGTCCATGAAGGTTGTTTGATTCTTTGAGTCCATGAAGGTTGTTTGATTCTTTGAGTCCATGAAGGTTCTTTGCTTCTTTGAGTCCATGAAGGTTGTTTGATTCTTTGAGTCCATGAAGGTTGTTTGATTCTTTGAGTCCATGAAGGTTGTTTGCTTCTTTGAGTCCATGAAGGTTGTTTGATTCTTTGAGTCCATGAAGGTTGTTTGCTTCTTTGAGTCCATGAAGGTTGTTTGATTCTTTGAGTCCATGAAGGTTGTTTGCTTCTTTGAGTCCATGAAGGTTGTTTGATTCTTTGAGTCCATGAAGGGTGTTTGATTCTTTGAGTCCATGAAGGTTGTGATTCTTTTTGATTCTTTGAGTCCATGAAGGTTGTTTGATTCTTTGAGTCCATGAAGGTTGTTTGATTCTTTGAGTCCATGAAGGTTGTTTGATTCTTTTGAGTCCATGAAGGTTGTTTGATTCTTTGAGTCCATGAAGGTTGTTTGATTCTTTTGAGTCCATGAAGGTTGTTTGATTCTTTGAGTCCATGAAGGTTGTTTGATTCTTTGAGTCCATGAAGGTTGTTTGATTCTTTGAGTCCATGAAGGTTGTTTGATTCTTTGAGTTGAATTCTTTGAGTCCATGAAGGTTGTTTGATTGTTTGATTCTTTGAGTCCATGAAGGTTGTTTGATTCTTTGAGTCCATGAAGGTTGTTTGATTCTTTGAGTCCATGAAGGTTGTTTGATTCTTTTGAGTCCATGAATGTTGTTTGATTCTTTTGAGTCCATGAAGGTTGTTTGATTCTTTGAGTCCATGAAGGTTGATTCTTTTTGAGGTTCTTTTTCTTTGAGTCCATGAAGGTTGTTTGATTCTTTGAGTCCATGAAGGTTGTTTGATTCTTTGAGTCCATGAAGGGTTTGATTCTTTGATTCTTTGAGTCCATGAAGGGGTTTGTTTGAGGTTCTTTGATTTTTGAGTCCATGAAGGTTGTTTGATTCTTTGAGTCCATGAAGGTTGTTTGCTTCTTTGAGTCCATGAAGGTTGTTTGATTCTTTGAGTCCATGAAGGTTGTTTGATTCTTTGAGTCCATGAAGGTTGTTTGATTCTTTGAGTCCATGAAGGTTCTTTGCTTCTTTTGAGTCCATGAAGGTTGTTTGATTCTTTGAGTCCATTTTGTTTGATTCTTTGAGTCCATGAAGGTTGTTTGATTCTTTGAGTCCATGAAGGTTGTTTGATTCTTTTTGAAGTGAGTCCATGAAGGTTGTTTGCTTCTTTGAGTCCATGAAGGTTGTTTGATTCTTTGAGTCCATGAAGGTTGTTTGATTCTTTGAGTCCATGAATGTTCTTTGATTCTTTGAGTCCATGAAGGTTCTTTGCTTCTTTGAGTCCATGAAGGTTGTTTGATTCTTTGAGTCCATGAAGGTTCTTTGCTTCTTTGAGTCCATGAAGGTTGTTTGATTCTTTGAGTCCATGAAGGTTGTTTGCTTCTTTGAGTCCATGAAGGTTGTTTGATTCTTTGAGTCCATGATGGTTCTTTGATTCTTTGAGTCCATGAAGGTTCTTTGAATCAAGAAGCTTGTCAAATTCTCCAAGCCATCTGCCTTATTACGTGTCTCAGATATTTTCAACTGTCTCTTTCTGATTCTAAGTATAAGTATCCTTTTTGTTCCCATTTTCTTCAAAACCTCCTTGATGTTTCCCATATTCTCTGATATTCCTTCCATGGCATCCTCAGCATCCTTCTGTAAAATCATATTTCTGTTGCCTTCAGATTTCTCTTCACCTGTGAGGATATTGTCCAGCATTCACTGCCATATAAGAGGACTGATATTACGTAGCAGATAAGTAGTCTTTTCTTTGTTACTACGAAAATTTCCTGTTTCTTAACCTTTTACCTGTCCTGCGCATCCTATGTGATGCGCAGTACATGTGATTTCTACTTCCGTGCATCCTATATGGTACCCACGAGCCATGATTTTAAAAGTTTGGTAAAACTAAGGACCCTTAAGTAAAGAGTTTACTATTGAGCAGGGCGTCTGAGTAAAGGCTTAATCTAATATTTTGGGTATCATATATGACCACGGAACGCTTGACAGATAACGTAAAGTCTCAAATAAAAGACATCTATTTTTCCACTTTATTAAAATGATTATTGCATGTCATGTGATGCACAGAGCGCAGTGTAAAGAAGTTATGATTCGTACATCTACGCATAAGAACGTGGTGCACACTATATATCAGCACATTCTATTTGCCAAGTAGGCTGAAAAAAGCAAGTTTCCCTTGTAGTCAAAATAAATCTTTTAGTCAAATAAGAGAAATTAAAAGAAAGAGCAACGTTTTGATCACAGGAATAATTATATAAAAAGTGACATACCTTGGGACCTTACTTCTACTCGACAAGAGATATCTAACTTAAAAGAACATGAAGGTTAATGTCAAAATAACCGAAGGACGATGTCGTTACTCAAGGTCAAGTATATTTTCAAGGTATGAAATGGTTATGACGAACAAGGTGTGTAATGTGATCAAGTGGTATGACGACTGGGAGGATAAGGAGGATACATAAGGATTGACACTGAAGTTGAATCGGTTACGTTTACAGTGTTCAAGGAAGCATCAATGCAGGAGTTTGATAAAGAAAATAGCAGTTCTTTGAAAATAGACGCCTTATTGGAATGTTTTCCTTATATTTCGACATCGCCCATTTATTAAATCTTTTATTTATCATCATTATTATTTTTTGTTAAGAAAAAAAAACACTTGGATCAGAAAAGGGTCCCTTGTTTGTGTTGTTTTGTTTTACGGCATATCAACTTCAATGGGTTATTTAATGTCAGGATTTTTATTGCTGCTAATATTTATTTTTTCAAAAATGTATTGCTCCTAATATGTTTTTAAATGTATTGATGGTAATGTTTTTAAAATTTATTGCTGGTAATATTTTTTTTTTGAAAAATTATTGCTGTTAATATTTTTTTTGAAAATGTATTACTGGTAATACATTTAAAAAAATCTATTGCTGGTATTATTTTTTTTTTCAAAAATGTAATGTTGGTAATATTTTTTCAAAAATGTATTGCTGGTAATATTTTTTTTCAATATATTGATGGTAATTTTTTTAAAACCTATTGCTGGTAATATTTTTTAAATGTATTTCTGGTAATATTTTTTTAGAAAATGAATTGCTGGTAATATATATATATATATATATATATATATATATATATATATATATATATATATATATATTAAAATGTATTGCTGGTAATATTTATTTAATATATATTGTTGGTAATACATTTTTTTCTAAAAATGTATTGCTGGTAATTTTTTCTTCCAAAAATGTATTGCTGGTATTGAAACCAATTTTTACACTCCTGGTATTTTGACCTCAATTTGGGGGTTAACTATTTTCCCATAGCTGGGACCCTAACAGGTCCTACCACACCGGGTCAGGGTGGATCTGGAAACACCAGCAAAAGAGGTAGTTCCACTCTCCTCAAAACCTCCTGATCAGAGGCCTTGCTGCCGGATGTAGTTCATCGTGTTACCCACGATACCTTATTGGAGAGTCTCACCTCTCTGCAGAGATGCAGTGTGCGTATTCTGAACCTCTAGCTGATAGGGAAGAGAAAAGGGTGCCGCATTTCATCAAGATCACATATTTCTTTAGTGACCAACCCAGAGTTTCTTTCAGCTTGCTGTATCAAGCAGATACTGCATCCGTAAGAAAAAGAGGACGACAGAAAACACATCAGTCCTTTTTAGGATTGTGTCAAATGAAGACAGAATTACACAAGATGGAGTCATATATAACTGAAGATATGTTGTGGTAGGATCCACCTAATTTGCATAGTGGAGTACCGACCATATAAATATGGTTGGTACCGGGAAGAGAGGGAGGAATCAAGAGATTAAACCAGAGACTCTGCCCGACTGCGACTCAGTCAACACATCCCATTGATATAATGTATGATATGTTTCAGGTAGAACCTCCACAAAATGCTCCTGAACCAAGAAGATCCGGTAGGAAACGGAAGTTCACGGACCCATTGGACGTGAATCCAAAACGGAAAAAATATTAAAATTAGGCGGATGGACATATGCATATGAAGTATGCAAATGGATCTACAAAGAAATAGCCATAAACATCAACCCATATAGGAAGCCAATTTGAAATCCAAAAGAGATTTCAAGGCTTCGGAGGGGGGTGTTGTGGTAGGATCCACCTAATTTGCATAGTGGAGTACCGACCATATAAATATGGCTGGTACCGGGAAGAGAGGAAGGAATCAAGAGATTCAATCCAGAGACTCTGCCCGACTGCGACTAAGTCAACACATTCTCCAGGAACGGTCTTACCAGGAATATACAAAAGACTATATGTAAATATTGTGTACACTTTCTTGTTTCAATACATTTTGTTCTAAGTACCTTTTGTGTTGCATTATTATTCCATGCATTAGTCAAGTTTCAACAAGATAATTGGCCGAAAAAGAGCATTATAAAAAGGCATTAATGGGTAGGAATGGCGGTCCACTGGGAACCGCGCAAACGACTCACAATTGACCGTGCCAAGCAATTTGGTATGCACAACTCAGAATCTATTTCGAAGGATAAAAACAAAATCCTTTGGGTCTTTCAGAATTCAAATCAGACAAGAAAACCAGGTCTAGTTTTTGCAAGCAAGAATGCCATTTCTGTCTGAATTTCCGGAATGTGGTGTTATCAAACATTATCTATACTCATGCAATTTTCCTTAAATATTATAAATCACTAGGCTTCGACTGTTGTTACCTCTAACCTTCTTCAGGTACTTGTCGATCCAGGTAGCCTTCAAAAGAAATTTTAAACTGAACTCTTTATTTAATCTATGGGAGTACATTGTTTCCATTCCGCTGTCCATGTCTAAGGATATTTCATCTTGTTCTTATTTAGTGCTGCTCAGTTATTGCTTGCCTCCGTTCCCACAGAGTCTATGTCTATACTACCTCCAACACTTTCGCTCCGGCCCCTCAACCTCAGGCGTCTTACTCTCAGAGTTGAGATGTCTACTCAGTCCTAACCGAACTTAAGGGAGTGGCCATAGATCCCCTGAGCATCCATAGATTATTCGACCAGTCCTCTGGTTTAATCCTGCTTCCTGCCCACGTTGTGATCTGTTTGATCCAGAAAGCAGAAGTGATGTCCGTCTATTCACGGTCGACTGAAGATGTAGACACGGCTGGGGAGTCTGCGCTAAGAAATTTAGAATGCAGCAAAAAAAAAAAAATTAATATCTGCAGAAAGCCGGACAAACATCGATTCAATGCTTGAATTTGTAATGTCTATTGTATAGCAGAAAAGAATAGTAGAGAAGAGAAACGGGTTACAGAAAAGAAAAAGAAAAAAAAATAATCTCATAGACTGGATTCTAGACAGAGAGAGTGAGTGTATGTGGTTATCTTGTTAAATCGTCTCAGAACGATATATGACTCTTGCGATGGAGGGATAAAGATTTCTGTGCGGGGCTTAAAGTTATAATGGCGTTCCTCCTCCCAATGCTCGCCGGGCCAATTCTCTCTTCTCTCTTCAAGAATTTTCTCCCGTCTGTCTTTTTCAGCATAACTACGCGTTTATATAGATAAACCCGGCTGATTATAACTGATCCTAGGCCCTACTACTTCGCATGCAATTATCACGGGGTTCTGGCTGCTTCAACCAAAATCATGTGAATTCCAAAGTTCCTTCTAGCTTACTCAGCTCTATTTCAATTTTTAATCGATAACAATTATTTCGATCATTTCCATTGTAATCTGATGACCAAGATTCAATGGGTACAACTTCAACCCTAGATCAGATTTCCCCATCAGTAAACAAAATGCTCTGATTTAATTTCGCTATTCAAATCTATTCAAATCTACTTCAATTTCACTAAAAAAAAAATATACGTGTGTGTGTGTGTTTCCCAGACTCTCTCTCTCTCTCTCTCTCTCTCTCTCTCTCTCTGTCACACTGCCCACCCATACATTATTATAGCCAAACGCTAAAAAAATATAAAAATACATTTTTATAGTAAAATTACCAATAATAGATTTTATGATCTACAAAATATATATATCTAAAATGCTTAAAATGCTCTGAAAGTATAAAATTATGTAGAAAATATCTGTAATTAATGCCTAAAATTACGTACAGAATATTTAGATTTCGACATTAAATAAGCCATAGAGGTGTTGATATACCACCAAAAATAAAATCAAATAACATGGAAAACTCTTTCAAGACATTAGACTATATAATATCCTACAATTTTTTAAATCAAATGAAAATATGACACGAAACACACATATCACCGCCTCTAGTAACCATGTCCACATAAACATGTATATTGACAAAAGCTGAGTATCATCTACCATGAATTCTACTGTGAAAGCAGAATAACCTATGTTATATTTTATTAATTCAAATCTCACAAGAAAATTATATATCGGCATTAAATGACCCATAAGGAGTTGATGTGCCGTTAAACAAACAAATCAATTAATGAATAGAACTTTCACAAAAATGTTTAACTCGTGTTAGAAAAAAAACAAAAAAATTCCGAATAAAAATATTTTTGGATAACTATTTCTTTCGAAAAAAAAAAAAAATTCTGGATAATTATTACTTTTGAATTAAAAAAAAAATAAAATAAAACTCCGAATAAAAATATTTCTGTATAGCTAGTTCTTTCGAAAAAGAAAAAAAATATTCTGGATAATTATTACTTTTCAATTAAAAAAAAACAACAACAAACTCCGAATAAAAACATTTCTGGATAACTGTTTCTTTTGAAAAAACAAAAAAAAAATTCTGGATAATTATTACTTTTGAATTAAAAAAAAAAATAAAAAAATAAAACTCCGAAAAGAAAAAAAATATTCTGGATAAAAATTTTTTTCCGAATAAAAAACATTTCTGGATAACTGTTTCTTTTGAAAAAAAAAAAAAAAATTTGATAATTATTACTTTTGAATTAAAAAAAAAAAAAAAAAAAAAAAAAAACTTTCGAAAAAAAAAAATTATTTTTGAATTAAAAAAAATTTCTTTAATAAAAATATTTCTGGATAACTATTTCTTTTGAAAAAAAAAAAAAAAAAAAAAAAAAAAAATAAAAAAACAAAACAAAACAAAAAAACTTCATTTCAAAGAAATAAATCATTTGCCTAAATTTTTAACTGATTTATGAAGTGATCGATCTGTTAACTAAATCCTCGCTGATCAATTAAACCTATTTGATTTCTTTTTTTTTTTTTTTTTTTTTTTCAAATATGGTAAAAGGTTGTATTCAGGAAGCAATCTGCCAAGATTGTTTTTTCTTATTATTAATGCCTTATGGCGTCCGAATGGCGTCCTTTACACAACAACTCTATGCCCAGATGACACTAACGTTTTTAGTTCACTTACGATAATATTCTTAGCGACACAGACGAGTTTCACTTTGAAAGATTTTTATCGGCATTAAAATATCGGGCGAATTGATCTCCATCATGTTTTAAGATAATTAATTTCAATCAGTTTAATGCATTATTATTAATAATAATTTTTGAAGAGTATTTATTTCATTTTTATTTCAGTAGATTTTTATCGCAACTGTGACGAGGCAAGAGGACCGGAAATAAATGATAAGCTCTCAGTGAGATTCGAATTCACGTCTCGTCTGGCTCAGTGAAATCAGGTCAACGCTCATCTGCTTTAAAATCGTGCTAAGTCACATCTATTCTCCTGAGTATCATAGAGTTGGCATACTAAGTAAAGTTGTGTTAAAAATCAACAACAAAAACCCAGATGAGAGTAAGTCTAAGTTAAAAGTTTATAATAATGGTTGACAATTGTTCATTTAATAAAGAATGCAGACGAAATTAAACACAAGTCACAAATTAATAATGGCTGACAATGATTTATCTAATGAAAATGATGAAAGTAAATACTAGTAAAAAAATTAACATTAAGGGAAGATAATGTTTCTTTGCTTCACCTAATAAAAAACGAAAATAAAAGTTAACATTAGTTAAAAATTAATAATAGCTGACAAAGCATCCTCTAATAAAAATGGAAGATGAAAATAAAAATAAGTAAAATTTAACAATAATCACTGAAAATGCTTCCTTTAAAAAAGAATATGGAAGTAAACACTCATCAAAGATTAATAATGGCTGATAATGCATAAATTAATAAAAAAAATATTGAATATGACAGTAAACACTATTCAAAAATTAATATTGACTGACAATGCTTCGTCTGATAAAACATGGAAGATGAAAGTAAATACTAGTCAAAAATTAACAATAATCGCTGATAATGTTTCCTCAAATAGAAAAGAAAGATGAAACTAAATAAAAGTAAAAAAAATTAACAATGGCTGGCAATGCATCCTCTAACACGGAAGATGAATGTAAATACTCGTCTAAAATTAAAAATAATTGTTGATAATGCTTCCTTTAATAGAAAAGAAAGATGATACTAAATACTATTAAAAAAATAATAATGGCTGACAATGCATCCTCTTCTAAAAATGGAGATGAAAATAAACACTAGTCAAAAATAAATAATGGCTGACAATGTATCCTCTAATAAAACATGGAAGGTGGAAGTAAATACTATTCAAGAATTAAATGTAATGGTTGACAATGCTGCATCGAATATAAATGGAAATTACAGTAATTGCTAGATAAAAATAATAACAATTCGTTCAATAAAAAATGAAGGAAGTAAATACTAGTTAAAATGTTAATGTTCCGTTTCCAATAAGGAACACCATTTAATATATACTCGGGTGACGCTGGAATTTCATTTGTCCGAGTCTTTGGAGGATTCATCGCAGACAAATGGAAAGCATAGATATGAATCTTCTCAAGTCGTATTCGTTATCACTCTAAATTTTTGAGATGAGGTATTTTAATTATTTAAACTATTGACATTGTTCGGACTGATGTCATCATCTTTATTGTCATATTGACAAGGTTTCGACCATTGTACATGTTGAAACTTGACTAATGCATGGAATAATAATGCAACACAAAATGTACTTAGAACAAAATGTATTGAAACAAGAAAGTGTACACAATATTTACATATAGTCTTTTGTATATTCCTGGTAAGACCGTTCCTGGAGAATGTGTTGACTGAGTCGCAGTCGGGCAGAGTCTCTGGTTGAATCTCTTGATTCCTCACTCTCTTCCCGGTACCAACCATATTTATATGGTCGGTACTCCACTATGCAAATTAGGTGGATCCTACCACAACAGTACAATTCTGCCTTCTTCAGATTCTGCCTATATTTCTGAGATGAGGTATTGTAACTATTTACACTATTTACATTGCTCGGACTATTGTCGTCATCATTATTTTCATATTCACGACGTTTTGGCCAATGTACGCTCTGGCATTCTTCAGGATCCTGTCTATATTTCTGAAATTAGATATTGTAACTATTTACACTATTTACATTGCTCAGACTATTGTCCACATCTTTAACGCTTTTATCCACATTGTCCAGTGGATAAAATGGCTGTTTGAAGTAATCCAATGACTTGATCCAAAGGATTGTGAGTTCAATAACTGCCCATAGCAGAAGTGAAGATAAAACATGGAGAGTTGAGTTACAAAGGGGAAATGAGTGAAATATCCAGAAAAGGCATGACGCGTGCATCTCGAAACATCTACCCAGTTGACGAAATAAAGGATTCGGTTCGAAATTCTAGCGTATATCATCAGAAGAAGGCCAGAGCGTACAACGGCTGAAACGTCCTGAATATGACAATAAAGTTTGAGGAGAGCAGTCCGAACAATTTAAATGGTGTAAATCGGATTCTTTAGACTTTAAAACACAGGCATTTTGTTAATCTCAGAATCGACGAAATAAGGGACAAACCCTTGTGTTCGACCCCCTATCTATAATACTAGTGCATTTAGATGCATTGAAATATATATTTTAAATACCCCTTATAAGACATAAAACATATTATTTCTCTGAAGCTGAACCATAGACTTCATAGACATGTGATTCATACAGGAAGCAATATCAGATACTAGCAGGAGAGCCCGGCGTTGCCCGGGGATGCAACAGTAAGAGATAGATCAAGTATCGACCATCATAAAGACTGAAAAATTAAAATTGACAAAGATTATTGTTTAAGGTTGACGGACATGCATGTCTTAATTAGTTTTTTTTTTTTTACGAATTGGTCAAACCCAAACTCAAACAAAAACATTGTTTTCAATCGTTATGAGTCTACCGATTGAATAGAATTTTATTATAAACAATTGTCTTGTAAATGGAATTTTTAAAGCATTCTCAATGTAAAAATAAAGAAAAAGTGTGCAAGACAATAAGAAACACTACCTGCCAAAAAAAAGTGAAGTTTTGTTGAAATCGGTTGAAAAATGTAGGAAATCTGATCCCATATATAAACGAACACACACACACACACACACACACACACAACCAACCTGGGTTTTATAATAAGTATAACTGGATAACGCGATATTAATAAGTATAACACAGTATGAGTTGTCCCCCTTTCATTAATGCCTCTTAATCGTGTTTTCAAATTGATTTCGTGCAAAAACAATTGTGTTTTTCCAATTTTTGGCGCTGTCAGTACCACCGCAAGGTATTTTTACGTAATCCTGTGAAGTTTTGTTGAAATCGGTTGAAAAATGTAGGAAATCCGATCCAATATATAAACGTATACACACACACACACACACAATCTGCGTTTTATAATTTATGATTTTCCGACTTTTTATTAGGCTGTTCCGTAAATAATGTCCGATTTTAGCATAAACCTTTTATGTTCTAATATATTATTATAATAGTTGCACAAAAATATATTATTCTTCTTTTAGGTGCCGTGTCCCTTCAGGACGTAGGCGATCATGGTTCTCCACCTCCTCCTGTCCCTTGTGAGATATTCACTAACCGCCCCACGTGGACGGATACGGCACAAGGCCAAGTTTATTGTGAGGATATCCGAGCCCGTAGTCTCGGGCAAAAATTACCGGTAGACCCCGTAAAAACGGGGTCGGGTAGCTGTCTACCACCCCAGACGTCTCTTCTTCATCTTTGAGAAGACCGTTCAACATTCGCTGCCGTAAAGGAAGACAGATATCACGTAGCAGTTCAGCACTCTTTTATTTGTTTCCAACGAAATCCTCCTGTCTCGTAATACTCTGCCGAGCTTTTGGAATCCATCTTTGGCCATCCAAATACGTCTTTGGATCTCAGCGTCGCACTTAGCGTCCTCTGTCAGAACACTTCCCAGATATATAAATTTCCGCACCATCTTGTCCCCATCTTATCACCATTTAGTGTCCCCGACCTGTAAATCGCACTTCGGGCTCATCTTTTTACTGATGGCCATGCATTCTGGCTCTGGTAGTTTATACTTAGTCCTTTCTTCTCGCTCTCCTTCGCTACTTTCTGTCGGATAATGATTAAAGTGTCCTCTTTGTTAATTTCCTATTTAACATCCTTCTGAAATTTCTTCTCAGATACGTGACGCAACCTGTGTATAGACTGAAAAATCGTATTATGTTGTTGGGAAAATAATGTCCGGTTTTAGAATAAACATTTTAATTGTGTTCTAATATATTATCAGGTCATCCCATAAGTTCTGTCCGAATTTTGAATAAAGAAAACAAGTGACCAAATGTTACATTTAATTACGGATTCAATCAACAATGTATTTTCGCTGATTATCTATGACTTCCTTCCATCTATTAACAAGCTTACTAATTCCATTACGGTAAAATTCTTTTGGCTTTGATTCGAAGAACTCACAAATGTCAGTTTTAACCTCTTCCTGTCTTACAAAAGCTGTTTCTTCCAAATGATACTGCAAGCTACGAAACAAATGGTAGTCTGAAGGAGCAAGATCGGTAGAATAAGGTAGATGAGGAATTTTCTCCCAACCAAGTTCTTCGATCTTTTGTGACGTGATTCTTGCTGTGTGGGGTAGCGCATTGTCCTGATGAAACATCAGCTCTTTTCGATTCACTAGAGCAGGTCTTTTTTCCTCAAAGCTTGGTTCAAACAATCTAATTGCTGACAGTATATTTGAGCATTAATTGTTGCATTAGGTGGTAAGAATTCAAAGTGGATTATTCCTTGGCGACCCCACCAGATTGAAAGACGAACCTTTTGCCCATGAAGTTCCCTTCTCGGCTATGGCTGGGGTTCTTCCCCTTTACCAAGCCACTGTCTACGACACTTAACATTTCAATAAAAGATCCATTTTTCGTCGCCAATCATAAGTCTATCCAAAAAAGGTGAAACAAGTTGGCGAGAATGGAGAGAAGAGCAGATGTCAACTCGGGATTTGAGGTTGTTTTCAGACAATTCATGAGGCACCCATTTTCCAAGTTTAGGAACTTTTCCAAGTTGAAGATGACGATGAACAGTTGTATGGTTTGAACTGAAAACCACTGCCAATTCCTCAACTGATAAAGCAGGATTTTCTTCAAGGGCTACTTCAAGAAGCTTTTCATGAAACTCAACTGGACGTCCGGTTCGATCTTCATCTTCAAGGGTGAAATCTCCACCTCTGAATTTTGCAAACCATCTTCTGCAAGTTCTTTCATTCACACATTCCTCTCCATAAACTTAGTGAATGTTTCTAGCTGCTTCGGCTGCTGAGTTTCTTTTCTTGAACTCATAAAACATTATGTGCCTCAAATGATTCTTGGGTACTTCCATGTTAGCAGGGTTTTAATCAAACAAAATTTAATTTTATTGTTCTTTGAAATAAAATTTGATCAGTTTAAATGCATCTAAACATAAAAATAATGTTCAGCTCCATTAGACATTATAAAATACTCTTTAAATTTCGTTCATTTTAACAAAAAGTTAAAATTCGGACAGAACTTATGGGATGACTGATATTATGATAATTAAACAAAATATATTACTTATTCCTAATGATTAAGGCGTTGACTTTTCTAATTTTCTACCTCTTTTGCGGAAACTACTAGAGGCCCTATTCACTGCTGAATTATTTAAGTATCTCACATCGCAGAGTCTTCTTTCAGAGAAGCAATGACATACGATTCTCTAAGTCATCTGCTAATGTTCCGACGATTAATTGCAGAAAGAGTCTATCAAGTACTAGATAAGAACGATGAGTTACTCGGGCTGTGGCTTTACACATCTCGAAAGCTTCCGACAGGGTTTGGCACACGAGTCTTCTTCACAATTTGAAAAGTTACGTTGACTTCGGCCAAAGTTTTGAACTGATCCAGTCATTCTTATCAAATCGGGAAATGAAAGTGTTGTAGAGTAGCTAACACCCCTTCAGCACTCTACCAGATCGACTGACTCACAGCCTTAAATAGTCTATGATTAAGGACTTCAAAAATTGATTAATAAGTTGATACTAAGCTGATTAATTTTCAGACTGATCTTACTTCGTTGGCTGTAGAGCATTTGACCCTCTTCTATTCCTTGTAAGTTGTCTTGTTAATTGTTTTGTAACTTATTGTTTGGTGTTTTTGTATGTATACAACTGGTGCTGAATAAATATATTAATCACTCATTCTTCTCTGTGTATCATTCACCTCGACGATACAACGTTATCCTGAACGGCCATTCTTCTAGATCCTTTTGTACTAATGTAGGTGTCCGTCATGGCTCTATCCTTGATCCTATTTCGATTTTAATTTTCAATAATGACCTTCCCAATGGCATTAGACTTCTACTTGGTAGTTGAAGTCACAACCATTTACTCCTGTCTTATACTAAATCTGATCGATCCAATAAGGTCAAATTGGTGGCTGATGTAAAAAATGACACTCAGTCTGTTGTTAAATAGGTCAAAGGATGGCTTGTTCAGTTTAACGCTTCCAAAAGTGAACTGTTTTGTATTGATTATCTGAAAGACAGCTTTCTGCCTTCCATCAGTGTGGCTGATGCTAAACTCCAGGAAAGTGATTAGTTGAGCATTTTCAGGATAACTTTCTCGGCTGACATGACATGGAAAAACTATATTGACTCCAGGTCAGTTGCTAAGAAAGTTGGTTCATTCTGCTGGGCTAAACAATTTTTCTCTCCTTAATCTATCTTACATGTCTATAAGTGTGCCATTCGTCAATGCTTAAAATATTGCTGCTACATATGGTCTAGTGCTCCTGCCATATATTTAGAGATCCTTGATAAAATCCAAAGAAGAATCAGCAATATTATTGGTCCTGACCTGGCGGCTCGGCTTCAGTCAATTTCCCATAAGGCTGCATTCCCGCGTCTTTTCTATAAATAAATGAGCTCTTCGCTATGACATCTAGACTTTACGAAAATAATCGCAGTACTAGACAGACAACGAGGGCTCACCAATTTACAATTGAGCTGGCTAGATGTAACCGTAAGTTATATGGCAATAGTTTCTTTTCTCGCACTTCTCACTTGTGGAACTCTCTTCTGTCTCCATGCTTTCCAGCCAATTTTAATCTTCAAAAATTTAAATACAATGTCAATCGCTTTTTACTGTTCTCCTGATTACTCATTTTTGTTATTCCTTCTTAGTAATGTTTCTGTTTTTTAATTCTTCCATACGCAGTAACGCTTGTGTCTCAGTGGCTTTATTCCCTTGCTTGGAGGTAGGTAAATCGATTAAATAAAAATATCAATCTCTTTCAGAATTTAAATATTTCTTAAAACACTATATACCTTTCATCTTGAATACGAAAAAAAGAAGTTTTGAAATCAGTG